>JAPEVG010000240.1:0-54801 GCA_029747595.1 Trametes cubensis | reverse complement strand
CGAGCGGAATATGGGCGAAGCGGTACACATGCATACGGTGTCACAGGTATGAAATCAGTCTTGAGGAGGTATGGAACTCATAATTGGGCGCGGGTGAACCCAATACATATTCTGAGTACGGATACTGGAATGTCTAAGCCCCTACTGAGGATCATACCCGCCAGAGTATAGATGTCATACGTAAAACGGTACTATTTACAGGAAGGCGCCTATTATGCCTGATGTATTGGCGCCAACCAGTGGTGTAGATGATTACTGCGACAAGGAATGCGCACAAGTACTACTGGCGCCTGGTGCTGCCACTGTGCTACTACTACCCTACGAGCGTCGACACGACGAGGCGTCCGACACCGGCTACTAAACCATACATACTACTGCGGCAAGATGAGTAACAAATCACGAGGCGCCCGCCCCATCCCAGCGCGAGCCATGCATACACACCCTCCCCTATGCAGGGCGTACAATGGACATGGTGGTGAGTGCCGTGAGTGCGACCGCCGCTGAGGAAGGAGCCATATACAACTACATTACTGCCGACGTATACCGATATCATCCTGATGGTATATAACTTATTCCGCCGTCGAAGCCTGTGCTTCGATACCCGCGGTAGCAAACGGTGGGGGAGGTGAGATGGCGGTGAGGAAACGAAGAGGATGACGCAATGAAGGACGAGAGGGAGCACGGCACTAGCGAGCACTAGCGCTCCCCGCAGACACAAAATGGCGCATGGAAGGGCTGCTCTAGGAGGCTTGTGGAGCTGGCCGAGCAAGATGACGAGCGAACGGTGGATGCGAGCCGGAACCGTGAACCGCAAGCTAGACTTCACTCGACGTCGATGCGGAAGCTGGTGACCTGAGGGAGGTATGCGGCGCCAGCGAGGTCGAGGATGTGCACGTCGTCGAAGACCTCGGTGCCGTTGAAGCCACCAAAGATGAAGACGCGGCTGTCTGCGAGGCATGCAGCGTGATACCCGCGCATCGAAGGCGGTTTGCCTGCGACCTGTCTTGGCTCGTACTGCAGCGATACTAGACGAAGTACATCAACGACATCGAAAGAGGATATGGTATGGGAAGATGTACCTAGATTGAAGAGCAAGAGGTCCTGCATGTAGTTCGCACCGTCGTGGCCGCCATAGATGAAAAGATACGACCCGACCTGGGTGGCTGTGTGCGACAACCTCCTGTGGTTCTCTCCAAGTTTGACCAGGCTCCACAGAAGAGAATCTATCAGAAAGAATTGAGCATATGAGAGTTCTCGATCTATCGTTGTCAACCTACCGAGGTTCAGACACCAGATGTCCGAGAAGCATTGCTGGCCATCGCTACCTCCAACAAGCACCATGACGTTCCCTATCAGGTTGGCAGTATGGTATCCGCGCGAGGATGGTTTCTCGCCGTGCGTGACGACCTCCTCCCATCGTAACCGGTCAAGCCCACCACTGAGGTCGAGCGTCCACACGTCGTTCAGCGCGTTGTTCCCGTTCCCGCCGCCGAAGATCCACAGTTTGTTCTTGTAGAGCACCGACGTGTGTGCGCGCCGCGGCGGTGGATAGGGCGTAGTTCGTTCTGATTCTGGCACGTCGCTCGACAACGGATGGTACCACCGTCGTGTGGCAGTGTCGAGCACGTAGACGTCGTTGTAGTACTCCCCGCCTTCACCGCCGCCGAACACATATATTTTCCGGTCGACGAGCGTCGCTGTATGCGCGCGACACGGCTTTGGGATGTCGCCCTGCACCTCGGGATGTGTCCACTGCATCGTTTCTAACCTGTATGCCTTAGCACGCGCTCCTAGGCTCAAAGGGGTCGCAAACGCTATGCGCACCTGTGTTGAAGCAGAATACGTCCCGCCAACATGCCCTCTCATCACAACCGCCAAAGAGCCATGCGACATTGTCGATCAGCGTGACACTGTGCGCGCGCATGCCCCGCGGTGGCATAAGCCCATACACCGGCGCGCGACTCCAGTGCATGAGCGTCGCCGGCGCGAGCTCCGCATCCTTGACATGGTGTATATGTGGGGTATTGCGCACTCTGTGCGGAGGCTGTTGAGGTGTTGCCGTCGCGCTGCCTTTACCATTCTTTGCATCTCTTCCGTCGCGCTCTCGCCCACTGGTGCTCCTGTCGTCTCGATCCCGGTCTCGGTCTCGGTCCCGGTCCTTGTCCCTCTCCTTGATCGTCGCAGGAGAGCGTGAACGATGCCGCCGGGGTGTCGTCACCCCGCTGAGCGTGTCGCCGCTCGCCGATCTTGTCGTCGCCGATCGCACGAGGCTAGAGGGCGTGCGTGTGCCCGAGGGGGTTCTGGAGGAAGACGCAGCGCTTGCGAGGCTAGTCGTGCTGGTTGCCGCCTTGAAAGTCGTAGCCGAGCCTGTTACGGAATGGTGGAAGTACGGGGAACGTGCGCTGGGCGTGAGCGGGCCCTCCTCAGGCACCTCGCTCAGTGTGCCCATGACCATCCGGGGCGAGTCCATGGTCGTGCGGAGCTCGGGTGGGGGCATGGGTGTGAGGGTGGAAGATGGATGGCGGGGCGGCAGGACGACGAAGAAGACGATGAGCTCGAGGACTCTAAGCGCCCAGGGACGCGTACATATAACGCTTCGGGCATACGCGCGCCTTTCGCCCTGAAATGCCTCCGCTCCGCGTGGCCGACGCTCGCCGCGCACGATGCCGGCGGGGCTGATTGGATTGCCCGACCCCACGGCCCACGACAAGACTGAACAAGACATATTCGGCTATGACAGCCCTCTAGCTAGAACATACACATTATGTCGGATGGTGTGGGTACAAATTTATTAGAGGTCCACAACTTGAACACCGCAAGACCAAGGTCCATCCTCGACTCTCGTGCCATGAATCATGATCACACACCCGCATCTGCAAGAGTCCGGGTGCCACCATCCATTGCGTTCTGATCCGCCAAACTCTGTGCAATTACAGCGATGTTATCTGCTGGAGGGTCATACCCCAGCGTCCGGTGCTCTTCCGAGTACAAGAACGCAGCGAGTTCTGGGTCCACCGTCAGTGATTCTCCATACGGTACCGGGTACACCTACAATAGTGGTCAGTGGCACTGTGGCATCGACGCTCACCTTTGGTGACCGGCTGAGCACCCCGCCTCGCAACGGCCGCTTGCGCCTGCGCCGCGAGCGATCCGCTTGGGGGTGTGTATCCCAAACTTTTCGAAGCGCTCGTGAGTACTTACATAGATCCTACCGCAGCAAATAGGGGATTAAGGCTAGAGTACTCACAGCTTGTGCTCATACGACTCCAGCAACTGGGCCTCCTGCTTCGTAATGGTGTGCACGTTAATGCACGGGACGGTGTCCGGTTCACGTTCAGCACTAGATGCAGTCGCGGGTGTGTCGTCAGTCCCAGCAACATAGCGACCGGCACGAGCGTCGAAAATACATACGCGACTCTCTGTGCGTCCTCTCTGGCAGCCTCTACGAGCGTAATCGGGTCTGGGTGCTCGACACCAGGTTCGCCTTGCGGATGGTGCGTGGCGGCGGCTTGGGCCTCCGTGGCGAGCGACCCGGCGGGAGGCCGGTAGCCAAGCTCACTATGCTCCTCGGACATGATCTGCTGTGCTTCGTCTACAAACAATGCGGCAGGAGGTAGTGAGCATGGTGAAACAGGCCCCAGTATGAACTCGCGCCACCCACTTTTACCGACGCCTCGCAGGTCGATCCCTAGAGTCTCCGCGGCTGTGAGCAGCCTGCCCTTGCCTGGCACAGTCCAGTGGTCCATCTTGTGGGCGGGTTGGCCGCCGAGTTCTCCCCTGTTTTCAGCGCGCATACGGAGTCACCACACGGTACAATTGGATGGGAGACCGGCAGCAACTTACGCAATTCGCACTGCGTCCGCCTCGGCAGCTTCGATCAAGGCCTTCTCATTTGGTGGTATGAGACTGCCTTCGGGGTGACGTGCAGCTGCAGCTTGGGCTTGAGCAGCGAGAGAACCTCCCGGGGGCCTATAGCCCAGAGCCCTGTGCTCTTCTGAAACGATCTTCCTCGCCTCCTCTGCACGTTTTCCCGCTCACTTTGTGAGCAATCACACGGTATTCATCACCACAACTCACCTTCGCCAATGCTATTCAGATCAATGCTTGCTGTCGTAGAGGCCGTTGTAACAGGGGTTCGAGGTTGCCTCAGTGCGGATGCCGGCTTGGTGGGCGGAAATGGTTCCGTGTCCTGCAGGATCCGCATCGCGTCTAGAAACGCAGCTTTCTCGAGGAAGGGCGCGTTGGACGAAGTCATGTTTTACGTTGTGGTGGTGGTGGTCGTCGTCGTCTTTGAGGTCGCTTCGTACAGGTCTAGGATTGCAATGAGAAGACATGTTGAACCCGAAGGATGGGACTAGCAAAGTGGGGAGGACGACGTCATGTTCCCCAGAGTGCCCCCCCCGGAGTCCGGCGTCGGCGCGGAGGTCGATCTCGTTTGATCCGCTGCCCCGCATGGGCGCCCCGACGCAACCAGCTGTGCTGGCATTCAACAACGCCCGCAGTTATCGCAGCGCCCAACACACACAGTGCACACCAGCTGCAGAGCCCTCTCCGAGACAGAAGATGTCATAAATTAAACCGGATGTAACGAACGAACAAGTACACCATCATCGTCTAGTATTACAGGACGTCGTTCGTGTTACAACGGACGCGACACGCGCGCACGCGCCCGCAGACGAAGCTATACGACTAGCGAGGTACGAAGAATAGTACATAGAGAAGAACGGGCGAGGCATGGAGACGAGGTCGAGACGGCGAGTCCTACGGTTTTGAGTAATTTACGAGCAGCGATCACAGAGAGACAGAGGTGTCAAAAAAGCGAGAGGGGGGTAGGGAGAGAGAGGCAGAATATCTAGCAGCCATACACACAGGATAAAAGTACGGAGACCCGACGGACAAGAGCGCATATACACGAGCGGGGGTATCGACTTTACTCGTCGTCGTCGTCGCCGTCACCGCTGCCGCTGTCGGCCTTCTTGCCCTGCGGAACGTGATCAGCACACACCCACCAGGGTCACGGGAGCGCTGATGACTTACGTCGTACTCTGACTTCTCCTGCTCGGCGCGCGCCTTGTCTGCGAGTGCCTGGTCGAGGTAGGGCTGCGAAGCGCATACATCGGTCAGTTGTTGCGTTCCCGCATCCGAATGGCGAGGTGCACATACCTTCTTCTCCTCGTCGTCGAGCTCCTTCCACTTCGCACCGAGGAGCTTGCCGATTTCACCTGTCGACGCGCGCCTTATCAGCAAACCGAACCAGCACCGGCGACGTCCACCGCCGTGCACGCACCAAACCCGGCGTCGGGNTTCTCAGCCTTGATCCTCTCCCTCCAGTCCTGGCTGAAGAACATGTACGCAGAGAGAGCCCGCTTCGGGGCCTTCGGGTCCTTCTTTCCCCTCGTTTTTGGCGCCTTCTCCTGCTTCTCGGCGGCCCTCCTCTGCAGGAAAGACGAAATGAGCACCGGACAGCGCATATAGGGCGGCCCTCGAGCGGCAGCGCGCATATAAGGAGAGGGCGGACGGGAGAAATGCGTACCTTGGTCGCTTTAGTGGTTTCTTTCGGCATCTGTTGGGGCAACGACGGTCGTCAGCAACGTGTCCGACACGACTCGAGACGGTGTGGAACGGGAGGGAGTCGATCGACACGTCCGCGACGCGTCCGTGGGGGACGCGTCTGGGGCGCGTCGCGCCGCCCCGCGCTGCCTGCGCGTCGGCGACGACGACAGCGGGGCGACATCGATCACGCGCGAACATCAGATAACGCGCAAAGGAGCGATTTACACACCTTGTTCAAAAGTGGGCGGGGGACGAGGACGAATGTGAGTGTGTACGCTGGGCGCAGGCGGGGGACAGGTAGGGCAGCGCTAGTAGGCAGAGGAAAATGGCTGGCTGGGCTGGCTGGCTGGCTGGCTGGCTTTGGGTGAGAGGGCTCTGCCTGGGTGGGGGGGGCGTAGGGGCTGCGCTGTGAGAATCCGCGTTAAACAACCCATCTCTTACCTAAGCAATCTGTGACAGCCACGCACATGACCTCCCGCACGGACCAGCGGGCATCCAGCGGGCGCGTGACCATACCGTGTTTCGTGACTGTGACGGTCTCAGATCCCCTCCAATCGCAGCAGCCACCCTCCCCACGCAGCGCCCGCTGATACTCCCAGGGACACTGTCCCAGCGATCGCAGTCGACTCATCCGTCTCCTTGAGACTGAGCTCGCGTTGCATTGTCACTCGCGACGGGTATACATGGGTTACACCGCGAACAGATGAGGACAGGTTAGAGTACACAGCGATCGGAATACAGGCCAGCCACCAACTTCAGGATTTTCTCACACACAATAACGTCCGGCACTACTCGAGGAGCGGCGGGATGGGATCCTCACTCCGACGGTCCAGGATGTCATAATGCCCCGGCCTGTAAGGAGGAATGGACACTCAGCACGGGCTATAATGCTGAGACACACGTGCCGCCTGCGTTCATACCTGTAGAGCAAGTTCACTGGCTCCGCGTCTGGATCGGGTGCATTCCGGAACGGGACAAAGCTAACCGTACCCTGCGCGTCGTGGCCGTCGAGATACGCAACATTGATGTTCACCTTCAGCATGCTCGAAAGTGCGGCGATCTGGACGTGGTCTGTGCGTTGCGCGCAGCGCGGCGTAGCCCCATGTGAGAACTATTGGCACCGAAGGGGCACGCGGGCAAGATATGGGCGGCCGTACCTGCTTCCTTCCCGAACGCTTCGACAAAGTTGTTGCAGAAGCTCTCGGGCTCCATTGGCTCCGTCGTCTCCGGGTTGAATAGGAATGGAGCGTACGACTCCGCGTCCAACTTGATCTGGGCGGATGTGAGCATGCGGAGGTACATTACTACCGAGTTCGACACTGCAGAATGATTTATCTCAGTCTTCGCAGACATATGGATTCATTCCTCCCTCTCACCTTCGGGAGTGTTGAACGCCTCCAGCAGCGAAGTGATCGTGAGGAGGCGCCCGTCCTCTCGAGGGTTCAGGACCGCGTTGATTAACTCCACGAAGGGCTCGTAAAACCCCTCGAAAACCAGACTCTGGAACCCTACTTGCTCCAGCAAAGGCTGCGTGCCCTCGAGTACGGAGAGCGCGCTAGTCACGGCAAGCGCCGGCTCAGTCGCGTTCAGGATTTGCTCGATGTATGCGAAGGCCAAGGCTATAATTCAAACAGATCAGTCGCGCTTCGCCCTTGACCCGTCTTGATAGGCACTCACAGCGGTAGAAACAGTCACCTAAAGATGCGGCGCCAACGCAGATCAGCAAGCGTTCAGGACCTAGCTCGGTGGCGCGGCTACTGACCGTCTCCCCGAGTACGACGGAGCCCGATCCACCCTTGGTTCATGAGCCAATCGATCTGCTTGACAAATGTCTGGGATCCGTTCTCGTATTCTGCACGAAGTGTAGTCATGGGTTCCAGCGATGAGATGAGCGGCCGAGTCTCGACGGGGAGGCCATCTCCAGGGAAAGTCTACATGATAAAGAAGCCTATCAGTCGACGCGACAACGTATATAACTTCCTCGGAGCGCACCTGTACACCGTCAAAGAGCCCAGCAGGCGGCAGTTCTGTGCAAGCACATGTCGTCAGCTACATGCACATGGCGTATGCACATCGGGGGTTATAGAAACGCATACCTTCGGGATCGTCGACGCGCATATCAACCCAAGGCGACTCGCCAGCAACATCGAAGTCGACATCCGGGAGATCTGTAACCTTGAGCTTCGCTGCGCCACCACGAGACACCGCACGTCAGCTTCCCGAATCGAACGCGCCACTCTCGCCTGCAGCCGGAAGGGGGCGATATGCTGCAAAACGTGGCATCCAATAACTTTGTACTCACGCGCTTCGGGCGACCGCGACACCGGCGCGGCGGGCTCCGCGCCGCCGTGGCCGCTGCCCGACGAACTGCCGGCCTCGACTAGGTTGGTGGCGTTGTTAAAAGGGGCGGGCTCAGTAGACATGTCGGCGTTGGTTTCTGTCAGGTGTAGGTTGGGTTGCAGGAGGGTTGCTCTTATATAAGGATCGGAAAGGCAACGATTATTGTGGACACTGCCTCGCAACCCATGCTCTCGATGGAGTACTAGAAGAGGGCGGAAGATGCCGACACGATCTTTGGATATGGGCGTGTCGATAAATGGGCGTTGCTATCGTGCCTTACCAAAAGCCTTGTCCATGCAACCTTTAATCAACATGAATCGAACTGTGCGGTCGACCTAGATCGCACGATTAATAACAAGCCATGCGGTCATAGGCCTCTCATACATGATACACCGGTGGACCAACTTGTCAGTACACAACTGCCGCCGCGATGTAGCGAGTATTTGCGGCAGATCTAGCACAGAGATCCATCTCAGATTCCAATAGACGCCAGTCAAACGCCCGCAAGCCTTCAAGCTCAATCAGCTTTCCTGGCCCTTACATCCACTTGCTTCGGCACAACGGCTACTCTAGGTTCTCGACCACTCCTTGAGCTCGGTGGAGGCCGTTCGTGCATAGAGTAGAGACATTTTACGCGTCACTCTTTGCACCACTACCTGGCTTGGTCACTCCTGTACGTGGTCTGTCTCGTTGCATGACTGGTGGCCCCAGCTACCGTCTCTTACGACACTACTCAAGAATTACACGCATGGAACCCTACAAAAACTGGTCACGCGAAGAGCTCATCGCGCGTCTGCAGCAGCTCGACCCGCACCACGACCGTCCGCGGCCTCCACATCAACATCCCCTCCGCAAGCCGAAGCCGTTGGACTTTGGGGCGTACGCACGGCGAAAGATCGCGCTCAAGTTCACGTACAATGGTATCCATTTTGGCGGGATGGAGATTCAGAGGGACCCGGTGCTGCCGACGGTGGAGGGCGTGCTGTTTGATGCGCTCGTGCACACAAAGCTCATTGATCGGGACGGAGGCTTCGATGGGTGCGGATGGCAGCGATGTGGGCGGACGGATAAAGGAGTCAGCGCGGCTGGGCAAGTGGTCAGTCTCTGGGTCCGGAGCGGCTCGGGCATGAAGACACCAGCAGCAGACGTATCGGAGGCACCCGAAGTCTCGCAACCTGCCCAGGCAGTAACGTCTGAGGCGCGAGAGCCATCGACATCAGAGGACGGACCAGGGCTGGAAGGCGACTTTGGCCTTTTGGATGACTTCGACGAGCCCCCAACGAACGCATCGCTACCGACGAATCCGCCTCCGAAAGAGTCGGAAGAAGACCCGACCACCTACATCTACAAACTAAACCACGTCCTCCCGCCCACGATCCGCATCCTCGCCTGCTCGACCGTCGCGGACGACTTCTCCGCGCGACACAGCTGCCGCTGGCGGCACTACAAGTACTTCTTCTCCCCGCAAGGGCTCGACCTCGCCGCAATGTCCGACGCGGCCTCGCGGCTCGTCGGCGAGCACGACTTCCGGAACCTCTGCAAGATCGACCCGTGCAAGCAGATCACGGTCTTCACCCGACGCATCCTGCACGCCTCGATCGACCCCGTCGACCCCGCGCACCCCGCCGGGATGCACGTCTTCAACCTCCGCGGGAACGCGTTCCTCTACAACATGGTCCGACACATCATGGCCGTCCTCTTCCTCGTCGGCACCGGGCTCGAGCAGCCCTCCGTCATGTCCGCACTACTCAACGCCGACCCCGCACGCCCGCTCCCGCCGTTCCGCCCAGGCGAGCCCGCGCCCCCGGTCGTGACGAGCAAGCCCGAGTTCATCATCGCGGACCCGCTCCCGCTCGTGCTCTGGGACTGTGGGTACGATGACGGCGCACTTGACTGGCGCGTCGAGCACCCCAAGCCTTCCCCTGGGCGCGGCGAGGCTTGGAAGAGCCCGGTCCCGGGCATGACGTGCGCGTACGAACGTGCTGTCATCGGTGCGACGCTCGAGGAGCACTTCCTCAAGGCGGCGGAGGCGCACTACGAACGTCCAAAACCGTACTTCCCAATCGGTGCGCCGGGCGTGGAGCCGCTGGGCCCAGGAGGGATGATGGCTCTGCCCCTTGGAGGCGGCATGACGAAGCGTGCGGCGGCGTATACGCCGCTGTTGGAGAGGAAGCGGGGGTTGCCGGCTGAGCAGATGAACGAGCGGTATCGTCTGGGCAGGGGCGCGAAGAAGCTCGAGCGGAGGGCCGCGGCGAACGCTGGTGCAGACGATGATGCAGACGAGTGAACGCTCTCCTCCGTTCCTGTTCCCGGCATATGACATACGATAGTGTGGATGTATCCTTGTATCATTAGATCTAGACGTACATTTCGCATGCTATACACTACACTACCTAGTACCCTACAGCTGTTTTCGCTACTTTTCCTCTCCAATCGAGGCCCCCGCTCACCCGTCTCTATGCCTCGATGAGTGGTGCCGCTGCTCTACGATCCTTTGGGAGTGCTGATCGCTTGTTTCATTCACAGACGACGGACCAATCCTCCCATTGGAACTTGCCGTCCTGGATCTCCGTGATACGCTCGTAGAGCGCACGGCCTACGGGGCCAAGGCCGCCCTCGTGCGTCGGTAGGACGATATCCTTGCCCTGGTACCCGATGCGCCCCACGGCAGCGACGACGACAGCCGTGCCGACGCCGAACGCTTCGAGCAGCCGTCCGTCCGCGGCCCACGCGGAGAGCTCGGGCATCGTCAGCTCGCGCTCCGAGACGTGCAGGCGCAGAGACGTGGGGAGGTTGGGAAGGACCATGCGCGATGGGTGCGCCGTCGCGAGCGCGAGGATCGAGTCGCGCGTGACACCGGGGAGGATCGTCCCGTCCAGAGGGGGNCGTGAACACGTCCAAGTCTGGTGAGGGTGGTGCGTGCATTCAGCGACTGAGACAAAACGCACGGATAGGTGGCTACTTACCACCATCTTCCCGCTGGACGACGACGAAGAAGTTCATGGCACCCGCCTCGGTGATCTTCTCTCCGAGGAGCCAGAGGCACTGGTCGTACCCGAGCTTGGCGGCGTACTGCTGGGGCTTGAACGTCGGCGCGTAGTTGAGCGCAAGCTTGTACCCGCCAGTACCTCCGGGCCATGCGCGGACGGTCTCATTAACAGCAAGGAGGTTGATGGGGCGAGCACCCGTGCGGAAGTAAGGTCCTGTGGGCGAGCAGATCACATACAGGACGGCAGAGTCGGACGCAGCAACACCGAGGGCTGGCAAGAAGAGTCACGCGATCAGCATAAACCTTCGAATGCACGTAGCAGGGAGGCAAAGAAGGCGCACAGGAACGGGTGCCAATGATGGTGGGGCGGATGTAGAGGCTGTGGCCCTTTTGTGTGGGTATCCAGCGCTGCTCGATCGCGACGAGGCGCCTGATGAGCTTGAGGAGCTCATTCGTGTCAAAGGGAGGGAGGGCGACGCGGCCAGCCGACATCGCCATGCGGTCCATGTTTTTGTTGGGGCGGAAGAGACGGGGCTTGCCATCAGGACCAACGTACGCCTACGGGGACAACACCTTCAGTATGGCAGGCAGAGCACCGAAGAAGCAGCCGAAACATACCTTCATACCCTCGAAGACGTTCGTCGCGTACTGGAAGCACGAGCTGGCCGGGTCGAGCGCGAGAGGGCCGTAAGGCTTGATTTCGGGCGTTGACCAGCCGTTGACCGGGTCATAAGAAACGACCATCATGTGGTCGGTCATGACCTACGGCAGAGGCCTATGAGCTCCCGGACGGAACATGTTGACAAGCGCAACAACACACCTGACCGAACTTGAGCTCGGTCGCAGGAGGAATTGGCTTGAGCTCCTGTGCGAGCGTAACAACGACTTTGGAAGCCTATGGAGCACAAGACTTTGTGAGTGTCTCGCTGTGGCTGAGGTGTGCTCGGGACGTACATCGAGCTCTGCAGGTTGTACAGGTGTAGACACGGCCGCGCCGTTGGCAACGCCGTTCGTGGTCTGAGAGATGGCCATTTTCGTTGGAAAAAGGGTGGTGAGAGAGGAAGAGGAGGGTGGGGAAAGGAAGAGTCAAGAGCTAGCAAGTTCCGAGTCAAGCCAGAGTGATCTTATAATACTTGACCAAATTCTTCATCTAATCTTATCTCCCTTTATCCCTTTGATCAGATCAGATCTGCGGAGTGCCGATCCATCCAAAGACGCCCGTATCTCTCACTGCTTCGAAATGGCGCTCTGCCGCGATGCTCTCTGCCTTCTCACCCATGCGGGCCATAGCACCACTGCCATCAGTCGCTTGTTTTCATCCTCTCTGCCTGCGATGCTGATACTCGAAGCCTTGCTGTACTCTGTGAAAGACAACTCAGCGTGGCGTCTTTGGGGCTCTGGCAGCGGACGCGAACAGCGCCATAAAGTACGAACGTTCCTTCCAGCGAGAACCTTGATGAGACTGGGGCCCGCTTGGTAGCACATGGCGCGATGAACGCTTCTGCTGGCTGCACACCATCTGCTCTGCACAAATATGGGTTGTCCCTCCACGATCTACCGGTATAAAAGCCTCGTCAGCCTCGAGCCCTGATTGCCGTTGTCTCTCCGCCACCGCCACCACCGTTCCTTGCCAGCGAGGACTTGCACCCGGCATATCCTACGATGTACTCATCCGCCTTGTCGCTCTCGTTCCTCTGCGTTCTCGCCTCAGCGTCGAATATCTTGATAACCAACGATGACGGATGGGCTACCGCGCAAGTACGCCAGCAGTTTGATGTGCTCAGCAGCGCCGGTCATAATGTCAGTTGATCACACATTCCGTCGGTATTCTCCTGGGATGACGAGACGTGTTGCGATATAGGTTGTGTTGTCTGCACCAGCATTGAACCAGTCGGGGAAGAGTTCGCTGTCCACCACTCCCAAGCCGCTGACGGAACCGTGCGAATTCGACACCTGTCCCACGGGATCTCCTGCCATGGGATTCAACACTAGCAATCGTGAGCACAAACCAAGGCTCAATATTTTTCAATCAAACCTCATGTTTGTGCTCTAGCGCGTTTGAACTATGTCAATGGCTATCCGTAAGTATTGAAGTGGGAAAGTAAACAACATACATTTCATGCCTTACATCTCCAGAGTAGACGCCGCCAGATACGGCATCCAGACCTTGGCACCGAGGTTTTATGCTGGAGCTCAGCCCGATTTCGTAGTTAGCGGGCCCAACGTCGGATGTGGGTACGATGCCGGCCTTCTCCTATATTAGCTTCATGACATTCATGCGCATATAGCCAACCTCGGCCTCGTGGTACTCTTCTCTGGTACTGTGTAAGCCTTCCATGCATTCCTGACGTCTGCCACCGCATACTAACGCTCACGCCGGGACAGCGGAGCCGCATGCGAAGCTGCGCGCTCTGGCATTCCCGCGGCCGCATTCTCCGGCGTCAGCGGCTCGGAGGTGTCCTACACCACGCTCACCACCGACGCCAACGGCACCTCATCCGTCGCAGCGCGCATCTACTCAGATCTCACTGCCACGTTCGTCGGCGCACTCACTGCCTCCGGCGCGACCCGCCCTGGTCCACTCCTCCCCGCTGGCGTGATCGTGAACGTGAACTACGCGGCGATCGACAGCTGCCCGAGCGCGGCGAGCTACGAGTGGGTCTTCTCGCGGTTGGTGTGGAACGTGTTCGCGACGGACGTGCACACTTGCGGCTCGGACCACCTCCCGACGGAGAGCACTGTCGTCGATGCCGGGTGCTACGCCAGCTTGTCCGTATTAGACGCACAGAGCAAGCTGGACGCGAACGCGACGATGCAGGCTCAGGTAATGGCTAACCTCGAGGCCCTGTCATTCACCTGTCTACCAAGCTGAGAGGCGGTTTTACGTGATGGGGCTGAATCTACACTCCGGAGTGCCTGCTGGGTGACCAGTGGCCACTAGTGCAAAGTTCAAATGTAAGACGAAAGAATCCGTATACACCCCATTTGCCGGCTGCGGCTCGGTTCAGCGCCAACTACGATAAGCATCACGAGCTCTAGAACGGGCCGGCGGCGCCGTCCCGAGTCCGATTGTTCAATGTACACGCTGTGGAACGATCATTTACAAAGGGGTACCAGGAGCCCCGTTAATGGTAGGGGAACCCGGATGGCCTCCTCCGGAATTTCAGTGATTTTGTCCTCAAAAAAATGGCCCTTTTCGGGCCCAAATGTCCTAAAAGAATCCGGGTCGGCCCCCTTCGGGGGCCGACCGTCCGTAACCCCAACCCGGGTCCCAGAGTCAAGCCAACCGTCCGGAAACTCCCATCCGGCTTGAAATCCCAGCGAAATTGTCCGGAAAGCCCATGGGAAGCGTAGTTATTACAGTAGAATGCACGCAGGCTATGATAATCATAATGTAGTCATAGTCCTCCGTTGTACATTTGTTTGCAGATAAGTAATGGGATACTAACAGCTCTGAGTAATCACCTGTGTACACTTCCGACTCGAGCTAACTAGAGTTACAAGAGCCAATGTAGTCTGATAAAACGCTGGCTCTGAAAGGCTATGTCCAGATCAACGCGTCTCTTAAGAGGAGCTAAAGCCGGAGCGTAAGCTGAGTTCTAACTTCATGGCTACTAGGCTATTACAAATTGTAACAGCCTAGTAGAATTTGTGACAGTCTGCCTAGTAGCCAAGTAACTTACAAATAGACTCCCGTCCAGTACCCCGCCGGACCGTCGCCCACCAAGCAAGCAACTTGTCCTCGAGCCGATCCGGCATTGCGCCGGCTCGTCCCATTTTGTCCCCACCGTGAAAGCGGGTTGAACCCCGATTTGTGCGATTTTTGTCCTCAAAAGAACCGGCATTAGGGGGTCTCCATCGACCTGATTTGTCCGAAAACACACCCGGGTGGGGGTCCTGGGGTACCGCGATCCAACACCGAAGGCTCGATCGGCCAGAATGTTGGAACAATGGAACTTATGGAAGAGAACGGGTACCATGTAGCACGTGACATGCCAACCGCGCTCACTCTTGATCACTCTTGATCTTGAGCACTCTTGATCTTGATCACCGATTCTAGGAAGAATCGGAACTTGACAGTCACTGACGCTGCTACCAGTCACTGCTATCGACCTTGTAAGAAAACTAGGCGAGTATAGCGGTCTATCAACAATTCATGTAGGCACGCTCTGGCTCACTTGGCTATATCTCAGTGCCGCTCAATGCTATGGTCTCAAGCTCAAGCTCAACACAGGTTACTTTGGCCTCTCATCCTAAGAGGGTGAGCCGACTGGTGGATCTGCATTGTCTGCGCGATGGTACCGATGTGCTAATATCAGGCAGCCCATAGGCACGTTGACGCTTTCGCTATCAAAGAACCTCACTGTCATAGTTGGCCTGTGTATGCCACAGAACTGTCATTCGCAAGTTGACAGGAAGCGTCACAACCTTCGAAACCGGGATATAGACGCTGACTATGAAACCCGCTCTGTTGGCGCCCACAATATTGGCGCCCACCATACACTCCCACATTCGCTCAAACATCGGAACCTGGAATGTGCTTATATATGAAGACTCAAATGCCCTCTGAGTAGCCCTGCCTTGACCTACACTCATCCCCTGAATTGTCTACAAACTATACTTTCCTCACAGCTCTCGCATCGGAGGTCACTTCTGCCCCTTGAGCCACCTACACTGCCTCATCCATATATTACACAAGGACGCGTCTCCTGATATTGGCCACGGGCTTCTCCACTATCATGCCTCTGGATTCGTTTCGACTGCTCTCTTCAGAGCCCCACATCTCCCTGACAGCGTTTAACAGTCCTGATCAAGTACCCGGAGGCTATGCCGTCGTGTCCCACGTCTGGCGCGCGACCGAACCTTCTCTCCGGGAAGTCCAGCAACTCGCGGACCAAGAAGCCACCTATGACGATTCACGTTTGGATGACAAGATTCGGCAATGCTGCATCCTCACGCGGGCCCGTGGCCTGCCTTATTTCTGGATCGACTCGCCTTGCATCGACCAGCGCAACAGCACCGAGCTCTCGGAGGCGATCTCATCCATGTACGCCTGGTACGCCAAGGCTGCAGTGTGTTTTGCCCACCTCCCGGATGTACCCTCAGACGATTGCATCTTCGATCCCAGCTCAGCCTTTCGGCGTAGTGTCTACTTCACCCGCTCATGGACACTCCAAGAATTGATTGCCCCCAAGCGCGTGGTCTTCGTCTCCTCGGACTGGACGGTGCTCGGAGAAAAGCAGGACCTTGCCGAACTGCTTGAGGAGATTACCAATATCGATAGACAGATTCTCACCTTTTGCCGTCCACTTACAGACGTCAGTATCGCATGCAAGCTTTCGTGGGCCGCGCGTCGCAATGCGCGGCGGATCGAAGACAGAGCGTACTCCCTCCTGGGGCTGTTCGACATCCACATGCCAATGATGTATGGAGAGGGCGAGAAGGCGTTTGCGCGACTCCTCCACACAATTCTGAAGGAGAAGTGTGACCATACCGCCCTCGCTTGGGGTCGGGCTACTGACCTACCATTATCACACCCTCCATCTCTGACGCCTCTTCTGCGTGGATGCGACCCGAAGCCGGTGAGCCAGCAGGCTACACCGGTTTGCCCGCCATCACCTGCTGCATTCGTTGACTCTGCGCATCTAACACCCGTAGACATTGAGGAGTTCATGAGTACTATGGCGACTTGGGGTGCTTCCCCTACAGGTGATAACAAGGCACGCACCCCCCTCTTCTGGCTCGTATCGGCACTTTCGTTCAGAGCTGATGGGGTATTGGCAGTCTCTGCGCCTTCCGTACTTCACTTTTGGACAACATGGCCTGGAGTGCTACCTGCCAGTCATCTGCGACGGCGCGGGCGTGACTCCCGTGGCTGCGATCCTCGCATGTCGAGACCACACTGGCTCCTTTGTCGCCCTGGCACTACATCCTCGAGGATCCTTCCATCTTCGGTATGGTATCGGCGCCGTGGGGGGGTCTACATGGGCCTGCGCTTGAGGAGGATCCACCACGACTTTTCCGGATACCGGCGTCTGGCCCGAACGCGGGTCTACGGGGATTCAACCGAGGTCTACTCTTTTGGCGCCGCAGGAGGACGTATACAGTCTGCTTCAAATCCTTTCACATTGCGACGGCATCTCCCACAGCAGCGACTGACCTTCCTTTCTTCGGCCCTCCGCAAGATCAATCTGGTCTGGCAGAAACTCTCTACACATCCTTCCGCAAGACGCTCTCACATCTCCAAACACCACCCGGACGTCAACGCTTCGTTCTCACCGATCGCGACATCCGCCTGCCTGGGTTTGAGCACCCCGATCGAAGCCCCGTGTCGAGAGCCCCTCTGTGGTTCCGTAAGGCGTTGGACCAGTGGTGCTGTGGAATACGGCGCTGGCAGATCGCTACCGGTGCAGACAAGCCGTCCGACACTGAAGTCATTGAAGAGACTTCTAGTGCCAGTGCGTCAGGTGTTTGGTCATGAATCTATGCTCTATTGATGGCTTACTCATGCGTATACAGTTGGCTGAGGATACACCCATAGGTCGGCGGGAGGACGTCTAGCAAGAAGATACCTATTTCCAATGTAAGATCATGATACCCGTTAGCAGAATACCCCGTAATGTACCATAACCTCGTTTCTTTCCGGCTGTGACACTATGCTACGTTAACCTCCTGCTTTTTCGCATTGTTTGGCTCTCGTGTTGAGCATTCAAGTTGTTCCAGCCCTATTGTCATCGCAGCGTACTGATTTCCTTGACTGACAAATCGTTCATATAGTAGACTGTCTGTAGACAAGAAAGAGCAGAAGTGAGCACAGAGATGGCTACCGCATGTGTTTTTGTATGCTGGAGCTTGTTTGAGTACGCCCCGCGCAGAGGCGGTGAGCATATAAAATCTGTTTTCGGCAGAGGTGTCAAGTGTATTGGGACGCGGCGCACAGAATTCGCCCAGAAACGCACTTACCCTCGGGCTTCAGGCCCTAGAGCCTAGCGACGAGAGCACACTGGCACAGTGACACTGACACTTCGGGGCCGGCTAGGAGACAGCCTGGGCCCCTGGCAACAACAATCATGCTAGCGCTGCGGCGGCAGCGATAACGCAAGACGCCGCCGGTGCTAGTAAGTAGGACAATCTATTGATGCGTGGCACATGCTATTGATCAGTAACGTGTAGTGACTCGACGGCCTCGCGTCTCCCAGGGTTTGGCAGGAGTGCGAAATTCCTGACGGAGCGTCGGTGTGCAGTATATAATGGCGCGTGCATTGATGGTGGTCGCCCGTGGACGGATTGCGAACTCTTCCTGCATTGAACGGATCCGAGTCCTGCTTCGTGCGATTAGCGCGACATCCTCTCCTTTGCAAAATTCACGGTCTTTACCAACTTCCAATCAAGTATGAAGCAGATTTCCTGGACCCTCGCGATCTTCTCTATTCTCGGGGCACGAAGTAAGTCACTGTATGCATGAGCCGTATGTTGCACGCTAGCTCTCCGTTCGACCTCGAGCTGGAAGGCGAGGCGTGTAAGTCATCTCATGATCTCATAGGCTCACATCCCCCCNACTAGGTGCCGCTGCCACATCGCTCTACATCCCACTCTTAGACCCTCAGCCGATCACGGCGGACATCGAGGGTGTCGATAACAGCGGACACACAACATGGCGCATCGGCCCTGGGGTAGCGAGCGGAACGTTAACTGAGGACTCTGGATTGTTCACTTCCGGTGAGTATACCTCCTCTTACTCGCTCACAAGGAAGAGCATGCTCACCGTCGTGCCATATAGCGACACTTGTTGCTGGCGCGACCGACGCGCACCTCGTTGAAAACGATTCTGTGCTAAGCTTCGCTATCACGATCGACTGTGGGCTGAACAGCGGCATTGCTGCATGTACTGCCGTCGGTTCTGCCGCCGACATCGTTTCAACGGCGACTACCACGGAGGCTGTCAGCGCGTTCGAGGTGCAGGTCGCCAGTACTGCTACTGGTACGGGTGCCACTGCCTCTCCGACGGCCACGTCCGGACAGATCAGCCAAAGCTTGGGCAGTACGCCGACAAAGACTAGCACTGGGACCGACAGTGGCGCGCTAAGCCCGACGGGAGGAAGTGGGAACGGGGCCAGTGCGGTTGGCTTGTCTTCGCTGTTGGTAGTGCCGATGGTTATGACCATTGCTTCGCTTCTTTGATAAATGATAGTCGGAGAGTCGGAGTGCCATTTGGCCAGTCCTCTGTTATGGTTCGAGTACGTTGTCACTGGATAACCATGTGGCACGAGGGTGCTGGTAGACGGCGTCGGTAGACTATGGTGGTGTAAGCCGCAAGCGAAACAGCGTTGAACCTGAAAGTTGACATAAGTGCGGGAGTGTGATGTGACCGATCGTGATGGTGACGTGACCTTCGCGTCAAGGCAAGGTTTCAGGGCGCTTGAGCTTGCACTAATCGTTCACTTCGACCTCTCCTCACGACAGCCATGCCCGGCCCACGAAACCAGAAGAAGAAGAGAAACGCGCAGAACAAGAAGGATAAGAAACAGCCGCAGCAACATCCAGGGCCGTCGTCGTCGAAGTCACCGAGTCCGACGCCTGCACCAGCCTCTCCACCTCCATTCTCTGAGCCCATCCAGCATGTCTCGGAGGGAGGTTCAACACATGGTCTGTCCCCGCAACTACCACACGATATATATCAGAAGGAGCTAGATATACAGCATAGTATGCTGCCGCCCATCGACGAGCAAGAACACCAAATACCCTCTGTGCTACTACAAAAGCCTTTCATCTATGACCCTGGGAATGGCCCGCGCGTGAAAGACCCCCGAGCGTTCTTGTCGTCGCGCTTCGCAGCACCTCCCTCGTTGGACGACGAGCTATGTGCAGAGTTTGCAGAGGAGGCAGTCGTGCAAATGCTCTGTACCGTACTTCCTGAAGAGACCGCACTGGTACGTCTGCTGGTGATGAAGCGAAACACACTACCAATTCAATGGCGACATCATAGATTCTATGGTATAACAAGAGCAGAAGAACCTCGCGAATATGTCCCGCCTGTCAGAGGCTATACAGACTGGGTGACCACCTACCGGACCACCTCGCCGGGGACAATGGCGAGCAGCGGGACGAGACGCGAACTTCTCCATACCTTGCGCGAGAGCAAGAACTCAGCGGCCTTTGTGAGTTTCGATACTTCCACGCGCTGCGCTTCATCATTCACGCGGTGCAGGTTCCCCCGTATGCTTCATTTTGGCTGCATACAACTACCCTGGTGCCATTCGGTCAACGTGGGGCCGCATGGCCGAGGAGCTCGACGATGCAACTTGGGACCTACTTGACGCGCCACATGGTCCAAACGCTGTGCAGGATCTCGGACTCGGCATGCTGCTTAAGATGACGCGGTGTCATGACCTGGGGCTTGGACAGCTATTCTTCCCCTATCTGGAGCTCGATCGGGAGGGCAGCGATGAGGGCTCTGGTGAAGGCTCGGAGGAGACGGTGCGGGAAGCGGAGCACGCTATGACGAAAGTTCAGATCGAATCGCATGGTGCTGTATCACATCAGGAGAACGCGCTTGAGCTGCAGATGGGTGAGCTTCAAGTAGCCGATAGCGACGAGGAAGCGCGAAAAGCGGAGGACCCATGATATCTTCGGATTTGAGACTGCTGGGGACGGCAGACTTGACGATCTCTCATGACTGTACACGGACGAGATACCCATATTTATCATGCTATCTGATGCACTATCTCGTAGCTCACAACCACTCAAGCAACCCATTATATCACAAGGTAAGTCCCAGAAGGTGCGTCTCTGTCTTTCCTCATTCTCTCCACGCCTTTCCTGCCTAACAGCTCATCCATCAAAGCATGACAGTAGACCGGAAGGCTGTAGACGTGCCAACACAACCCCCTGCGTCGCAGCGTCCACGTCCGCTTTCGTGCTCGCGTTCATCACGGAGACGCTAGCAAAACAACCCGCATGCACCACTGTCGTCTCGTCCGGGAGGCGCGTACTCCCACACGTCTCGACATCGATTTCGCCATCGTTCTGCAGGATGCGCGTGAAGACCCAGGTGAAGTCGTTAGCGCTCGCACAGTCCCCGTTGGGCACTCCCGATGATGAGAACGTCGTGCTGCCGTAGTTGACGTTGAGAGTGATACCTGGTGGAAGCACTGGCCCCGCGTTCGGCGAAGAGAGGAGAATGGACGTGAAATTGGCCGTGAGGCGCGCATAGATCAGAGCCGAGAGCGTGTCCGGGGAGGTGGTTTTTGAGGCAAGGGTCGTATAGGATACCTGGGAGAGCGATGAGGCGGAAAAGGCGGTCGAGGGGATGCCTTCCTTCGCAGCCTCACAAGCCGCGCCCCTGCATGGAAGGTGAGTCGAGGTTTTGCGAACTGCTCGGTCAAACACTTACACTGTCCCAGAATTCAATGTAACCGTCCCGAGGTTGGCTATGTGAGTCTTTGAGGTATGTGGCACAACAGCGTAGCATAGATGCTCACTTCCGACGTTCGGTCCGCTCACAACGAAATCGGGAGCAGAGCCATAGAACTCTGGTGCTAGCGTCTGAATCCCAAAACGAACCGCATCGACCCTATCATGACGGTGAGCACACCAACCTCAATCTCAACTCGTGAACGGTCGCTTACGGGAAGGAATTGACATAGTTCAGTCCAGCTAAGGCGAGCAGATCAGTATACGCGCTACCAGATCGGCTCGCACGGACATACGGTTGCTCGCGTTGAAGCCCTCTGCCGGCGACCCCGTAGGACAAGTGTCAAATTCGCATGGCGACTGCAGCGGCGCGGGCGGGGCGCTCGAAGATCCTGTTCCGCTCTTGTTCTCTGCTGGTGCAGAAAGCACGACCTGTTCAAGCAGACCCGATACCAACCCGTCCGCGTCAACTCGTGCATATGTGCATCGCCGGACTCGAACGGTACGCACGTTGTAGCCCTCCTGGACGAGCGAGTCGTACTGCGCACGAATCTGGGCGACGGCCCAACCATCGTCGTTCGTCAGCAGTACCTTTTGCGCGACAATCTCGCTCGAGGCTGCCAGCAGTGCTGCAAAGACAGCCTGTGTGATCTGCTTCCAGTTGCAGTGCATGTCGACCTAAGCCTTGGGGATCTCGAATGGACAGCTCAGCACTGGGGGACGCCCCCCTTGCCGTTTTAACCCACCCATGAACGCACCCAGGGCGCATCAGCTGGCCGTGCCTTCCATGCGTGCGTCGGGTTACGGCATACGGGCCTGCGCACGTTCGTTCCGCGGTAGTGAGCCCCGCATGCTAGCAACAGCGCATACGGGGCCTGTATAGGATCCGAAGCCTTCGAGAAGGAGGGGTTTAGGAGAAGCGGACCCGATGCGGCATGTGCAGGGGCACAGAAGCCACTGAGACGGTGTGGATGTAGACGCATCGACGCACGAGTAGATGCACGTTGAGCCGCGCGTGGTGGCGCGCACCAGAGGTCGCGTTTGGTTACGGGGACGCATCCTGGGATACGGAAATTGTGAATGTTCTTCACTAGTGTTGTCGAAGTGAGAGCAAGGGCATGTTTGGAGAAGACGTCTATAGTACGTTAACCTCGACGAATCTACGTGATACCGCAAGGTAGATGCACCAGTATGCCTTTTCTAATGTAATACTGCGCCTATACTCTCACTATGAAGCATGCTAGTAGATGAAAATTCCTCTGCACACTGGAGGCCGGACGGATTATGTAACTCGAGCTGGTGGTGAGTAATGGACTTACTTTCGTCTAGTTCATTTGTGCTCATGTGATTCTGAGACATTCTAATACGAACAGTGCATGCGTACTTGACTCGGCGCTGTGTTCCCGACAACCACATACGCTGCCCTGATAGCAGGACGCTATACAACAGTCGAGCCTGTCAAGTCCCACGTTTGGTGCACGCATGCACGCATCTTACCGCCTTGGCAACTGCTAAGTTAAAAATGGCGGTCCGACCTGTCCGACGATTAATCGCTCCCGGGCAGTTAAAACCTCAGCAAGACCGGCGTAATGTATGCTGGGACGACCGACGCCTGAGCCGGCCGAGATTGCTCCTCTCTACTATATTCGTTGCAGAACAGACTGTATGCCGACCGCGTGATCATTGCATTATCGGCTTCGCATGGCATATGTACCTCGAAAGGTGAGCCCCTCGGGATATCTTTGTAAAGCATCTAACTTCCCTTCAAGCGGCCCTATCGCGGAAGAGGAGGCACGACTAGTGATATGCGGCCTTCGGCCAGCAGGAAGGCTCAAGATGACCAAGTCCTTGCAGCTTACAGCTGCCGCGGCCGCGCGATGTCATTTGGATACCCGTCAATAATCTGGATCATGTTACTTCCCGAGTGATCCTTTCTTGTCTGCAATTGACAACGATGAACCGTCCACTAGGTAGTGTGCGAGCCCAATCTTGTCGTCTTCGGCCCTATAGGCACCCGATGACGGTCGGACCTAGAGACCAAGGTGCTTCTGCAAGGCATCGTTCGACTACTATCTGTTCAACACCACCGTCACGTATTCCGTGAGTTCGTTATCATGGCGGCTGCGATCTTCTCATATCTTTAGCCATAGTTTTGTCTACATGGCCTGCCAGTGATGTAACCATCCTTAAACTTAAACCGAAAGAGGAAAGCGGCCTTTCAAAGCCCGTGTATCAAAAAAACCCTGTGAGTATTATAACATCTTAGTCTGTTACTCGCATACCCTCAAGTTAGACATCGCGAGATGGGTTACATTTCTGGCACCCAATACCCTCTAGCTTGTAGGAACGCCGTTGACAGCGATGGGTTCGACGTTGGTAGTGTTGGAGTGCGAGCTTTGGGCTGCGGCGGTAGGTGCATTGCCTTGAATAATCTTGTTCGAAGCACCGTCCGGCCTAAGCCCTGCACGCGTTGCTCTGCGTTCCCAAAGGTTGGCATTGGGATACAACCCAATCACACTGGCAGCCAAAGCTGCTGCCTTGGCTGGATACGGTAGCTCTTCGTGCTCGCGCTCAGCATCATGCGTTGCGCTGACAGCGGTCACAGCCCGAATGGAAAAGGTACAGACGATGAACAGTAGACAACGGGTCCAGTGCAGGCTGCCTTACATTGGCCGACAACCCCTTGAAACGATGGTGTCATTGACTCGGGGCCTGGGATGTTAACCGGCCGTGCCCCTGGAAGTGAACAAGGTGCTGTACAACAAACTTCAAAGGACAGCTGACAGCGCGTGCGAGCTGACGGCATTATCCATACTACTACAGCAGCATTTACTCTTCGGATAACGTATAAGTAGGTCGAGTCTCCAGCTGCTAGTGCTCGCTTATGGGCTTCCACTGCGGCCCTCGCCATTTCGCCTCAGCTGTCCGCACCGCAGAATAAGCGTCGCCGCACCTACTCCCTGGTGAGCGGAAGTCCTTCCCGTACATACCCCACTGTCTCATTTGGGATAACCTACGTCATTGCCATATAGTCCCAGTGCTGGTCACATCCGCGATCTTTGCCCGGATGGATCCCTACACCATGACAATGTACGTCGCTGTAATGTTCATACAGCCTCTAACCGTTGCTGAATGCTGCCCGCACTGTCTAGTGCAAGCTCGCTGAACGTGATACGTTCCGTATCTGCGGCGGCTTTTGGTCAGTCACCCGCTCAGTATCTTCAGGCCCTTCTATTACTGCAACGCCTCACGCCCTCGATTGATATCTCCTAGCGATCTTGTACTACGACTACACCCTCACCATTCATCACGAAATCGAAAGGTTCTGGGGTGCTACAGTCTCCGTCACCTCTGTCCTCTATTTTGCCAATCGCTACCTGTCCCTCTTCGCAACTATACCGGTGTTCGTAGAATTCTACGGTACAAACTCGCAAACGGTGAATCTTCGTCAATGAACCCATTAGTCATTGTATAAACCTGACCGTCGCGCCCGACATAGCTGTACGTCGCCTTATTTGCCAGCATAGCTCAGCCTGCCATGGAAAACGACTGAGCCCCTCACCTCGACTTGCTAGATGTAATCGGCTACAAATGTATCATCAACTCGTATCTGGCGTCACGCAGGTCATCGTGGGCGGTGCGTACTACTAATATCATGACGCACCTCTTGCCTCTTTCTCTAGATTGATGGGCACATGTTCCGACTACTTCCACCTCTGATAGCATTACAGACCATGCGAACATACGCCCTCTGCTATCGAAGTCGCCGGGTCTTATTATCGCTCCTTGGGTTGTGCGGGGTCGAGTGCATCATCTGCGCCGTAAGTCACTTCACAACACTACTGCTGACTACCGTTGTAACGTTACACTACCCGCGTCGGCCGGAGGCAGTGGGCGGTCACCAAGATATGGCAATATACTGCTAGTGGACGAGCCGAAGCCGTCCAGATGGGAGACAACATCGGCTGCGACATGACGATGTCCAGATTACAGTGAGTACCATTATCCCCATATGCGCCTCATGATGGGATGTAGTATTTGTGCTGATACCCAGACCTCGTTCTGTAGGGGTCGATGTGAGTCAATGCAATCATTGAATACGGGGGCTTTGCTCAGCGCTTTCATGTTTGGCCATTCTGAACGTAGACATGGCGGCAATATGGGGATGCATCCTGATTTTTGATGCCGTGGTGTTCAGCCTGACATTTGCTCGGGTCCTCAAGGCTGGCAAGCTATGGCATGGCAGCCTCTTTGCTCTTCTGCTTCGGGACGGTATGTCCTATCATACTAAACTCTTCACGGGCGCTGCATCAGTACATCACCGCTGAAAGCTGGCCCGGGTCATCTCTAGGCACCATTTACTTTGGGTACTGTATATGGCCCTCTTTATTACGAAGACGACACTGAATTAAACCACGATTGATTCCTCCCTCTCTTCCACAGGCTCATCTTCGTCTGTCACCTCACGAACATCCTCACTTGTCTGGTAAGCACACACCCTAATTCCTCACATACAATGGTCTACGCCCCGCAATCTACTATTCTGAACTAACCCGTTCTAACCGCCCCATTCTTCATATCACAGTTCGCCCACGTATGTCTACAGTCTGCCTCTCTGCATATGTACTCTCGACCTCGATGCTAACCGACACATTGGGTCCTCATCCGTTCATCCCACCACGAACAGCGAGTGTACAGAGGTTTCAGCGTCACTGTTACCAACGTGTGCGTTTCTTCCCTCCTAATGCTACGTAGTCGCCTGCCCGTTCTCACAGACCTCAACCCCCGTCATGTTCCTCCGAAATCCTCTCGTGCCACAGTATCGCGACGTCAATGATGTCCCGCCTGATGCTCAAGATCCGGGACCCGAAGCTGAGGGGCGTGGTCTACCATCTCCCCGTGGCGGGCAGTGCCGGGTGTAACACTGGCAATAGCCTCGGTCAAGGATCCAGTGGATCCAGTGAGCTTGACTCGGGGACAACGACGGTGTATTGGGCGCCGACGCACTCTTGAACGTTTGAAGCCCGTCTTTGAGATCTGAGCTTTCGTCCTAGATCTCTGATTTCTTGCATCGCCACTGTACAAAGCAAAGTCATTCTTGGACAATGTGGCGCAGCCCCGATGTAACGTATGTACAATACCACCAGTGTATGGCCTATACGCGCGCGTTTGCAGCGCTAGCACGCCCGGACCCGGACCTCAAGCCTCAACCGCAGAAGTCTACCAATAGGAAAAATACAATCATCTCTACTATAATAGTAGTACAGGGCGATACTCGACCAGCGTACGCGCACTATACTCAAGTCCTTGGCAGCTCACCCAAGACACCAACACCAAGATCGCCATCCCAAGACCCAACGTCCGATTCAGAGTCGCCCACGGGGCCACACACTCTCAGACGGTCGGCGGGAAGTCCCGGTTGTTCATGAACACGTAGGTATCCTCCTTTGGCGGGTTCGCGTTGAACAGCTGGCCAAGGCGCTCATCTGCGAACGAGCGTATGAGCATCGTGCATGAGGATGCTGGCAGAGTCGTGAAGGGGAACTCACAAACGGGATCGGACTCGATGTGCTCAAAGTGCTTGAGCTGCCAGCGCGTGCCTGCGGCTTGCTCATCTCGTCTCCGCTGACGCTGGTCGTTCTGAAGAAATTCGCGCAGCACAGGATGAGCCCAAAGCCGCAACAACCAATGGTCGCAAGCAGTACGCACCTCGATCTTGCTCTTCTCGCGGCTCGCAAGCTCGTAGTCACCCTCACGGATGCCACGTGCGACGTGCTGCCAGAGCTTCCTGCTCTCAAAGTCGTGCATCGCCTCGACCGGCCCGACGGTGACCTCCTCCTTCGGCGTGCGCACGTCCGTGAAGGCCTCGCCCGTGTCCGAGTCCTTGGACGTCTCGTGCCAGAGGCCCTCGTACCGCTTCACGGGCGTCGACGAGCCAGGCGCGGTCAGCACCGCCTTGAAAAAGTGCGACTTGCCTCCGAACGACAGGCCAAAGTACCCACGGCCCTCCTTGGCCTCGTAGTCGATCTAAATGGGATGTCAACACAGGATGAGTTCTGCGTAGCAATGGGATATCAATATGCGTCAGGCTTACCGTTGACAGCCAGCCAGAGGAGCTCTGGATGTAGGAGATACCCGTGAGCTCGATGTAGGGAGAGCCGTACCAGATGCCATCGATGCGCAGGCGAGGCAGAGTGATGAGAAACTCCTCCTTCTTCCCGTCGGGCAGGTCGACGGTGAGGATGGCATGGCCGATCTGCTTCACGACGATGCTGCCACTCGAGAAGCTCGTCTTCTGCGCACTGTGGCCCTGCAGGGCCAAGCCCTTCTGAGGGTTGGAGATGTAGTAGGCTGTGATGGGTGGGTGGTGCGAGACTTGCTCGACCACGAGATTGGTCTGTCCGCGTCCATTGCGGTCAGGCCAGAAACCGTAGAAGAGCCTGTAAAACATGATGAGTCGCCGGACCGTGTGGACAGTAGCACAGATACTCACTCTCCGAGGACGGGGTTCAGAGGCCTTGAAGCGTGTTAGCCACGATAGTTATCATGCGCAGTGCGAAGATATGCTCACTTCTTCTCAGATCCAAGCTTCTCATTACGAGAGGTATATTGTCCCTTGAGGGTACTCTGGAGACGAAGCAATGAGTACCAATGCCAGAGGCTAATATAGTCCTGGACTCACGATGAACCACTTGAGGACAGCAATCGACCGCTCCTTCTCGTCCTTCGCGTCCGCGATCGCCGCGAAGAGCTCTGGCCTCTCACACCAATACGCTGTTCTCGCGCGCGTCAATCACGACCGCCAGCAGATAAGACAACACGAGGTGGCGCACCAGGGAACTCGGTGAGGGAGATCGGAGAGAGGATGAAGGGCGGCGCGGTGAGAGATGAGAGGTCTCCGGAGAACGAGACGATGCTGGGCAAGCCAAGACAAGGAGCGGGGACGTATAAGAGATCTGCATCGGGTACGGTGTGGGTCGAAGGAGAGGGAGTACGTACGACTTGACGAAGCTGGACCAGCTGCTCTTCTGCGCTGCGGGGACACCCTGGAGGTCGACGGCCACCGCGGGTTGACGAGAACGCGCGAAGACGACAAGAAGGGCCGGGTTGGTGGCGGATGTGCAGATGGCGTGGAGGCCGACCGGGTCGAGACAATCATGACGCGCATCGTCAGCGACTCTGACCTCTCGAGCTCGTCCACGGCGCCGAGAAGACACGCACCTCGCCGGGCATCTCGTTCGGAGTTTGTGATCCAGACATTAGACGTGTGGTGGACGGTGTAGAGGGTATCGAGGTTAGATATGGAGGAGCAAGAGAGCAAGATGCGTTGGTCGTTGCGCACTCTCCGTTTCTGCAATTGGGTACAACAAGCGCCCGTGGCGGGGCTGTGGCTGACGACAATTGTGGAGTATATCAAACATAATTCCATCCCGCTCTCAGCTGCTCCCCAACAAGCCCGCATAAAATACAGTAAATTACAACAGCCGCGTCGTGTCCTACATTCCGGGGTATGCTTACTCGTAATCATAGAGCAGAGTCTGACGAGGAACGGGCTAGAATGGACAGCTCGGCTTCCCGGGCGCGTCCTCTACGCTTCGCCCGTTCCTCTATCGAGCACATCTGCGTCGTGAGTTATTCTCAACGTCCGAAAGAGATCAGCTCCAAACAGGAGGCCACCTGAACCCGGTGAGTGCGCAGTCTCAAACGATTGTCCGTGGTTCACCGCGCTTCCTGTCCTCCATGTCCGCAGCAGCCTCCTCGGCAGCTCCCCGCTTTTCGGCCTCATCCGCCCTCTTCTCAGGATCTGCATCCCTGACCTCTGTGTTCGGACGATCGGGGGATCGGGGTGGAGAGCCGGCCGCAGCGCGCCTCTCCTCGTCCCGCTCTCGCCGCGTTTGTTTGCCCTCGACGAGGTACACGAAGGTGATCACGGCGGCGACGAGCGCGGCCTGGAAGATGCGGGCGCGACGCATGTTCAGCGGCGGGCTGGCGTCGGGTCCCGCTCGGAGGGCGTTCTCGACTGTGAAAGTCCGATATGAGTACCGTAGCAATTTTGTTGTCGGACGTGTCGGACGAATGCAACTGAGTTACGTACCAAGCACAAACACGAGCCCGAAAAGATTTGTCCTGCGGTCAAAATTAGAGGAGAACCTAGGAGACATGGCATGCGGCAGGACGTACGAAGACCAGAGCATTGCCGAGCTTCCATCGGCATTGCGCGTCAGCTCGACGGCGAGTTCGATCACCGCCGGGAGCAGCGTCAAGCCCGTGCCGCCAATGAGCCCCATGAGCACGAAGCAGACGGCTGTATTATGAGGCTTGACTGGAGGCCGTCACCATCACAGGCGGTTCACAATCACGATTCCGCGCTCGTCAGTTTTACGGCGACAGATAGCGGCGACGGATGCACGCACTTTCCCAGATCAGCGCTATCCAGCACGCTCCGAGGACGGGGCAGAGGACTTTGCATGAGAGCGCGAGGTGGTGGGTCAACACTCGGTCGTAGATGGGGGACGTGATCGCTGCAGCTATCAGGCCGACGAGGAGGAGGATTGCGCCCATTAGACCCGATACGGTGTCGGAGTAACCGTATGGTTCCTGAGGAAGAGATTAGGCATGTCAAGCTGCATAGAAATCGGCAGTCACGCACAAAATGTTGTGCCGACAGGATGGTGAAGGCGTTGATACTAAAGGCCGTTAAGTAGTCAGCCATGGAATTCGATTCGGAGATAGTGAAGGATACGAACACTCCCACGAGAACACCAAAGGTTACGGTAATAATCGCGAAATCGATCCGCTGTCGCATCGACATATACGTGTATTCGTCCCGCGGCGTTTGGCCTGCCATCGCACGTAGCAAGGACCCAAGTGAGGGGTGCTTCTGGGATCCCGCGAATGCTGCGCAATAAAAGTCATTGATTGCCAAACTTGGCGATCGTATGTGTATGTGTACTCACTTGGAGGGGTCGGGGGAGCGTTCCCGACGAAGAACGCGGCAGGCGCCACAGCGGTGAAAATAATGGCCATCACTAGCAACTGCCAGTGGGATGACAGACGGGGTCAGATTTCATACGCGTAGTGTGGAGTGGACTGTATGCGCACCGAATCTTTAGGCGTGGGGACCAGCGGCGGTATCAGCTGTCCCAACGCATTTCCAACCGGGTTTGCTGGGCAACAATTCTGCATGAGCGACGCCGCCCACGATCCGCATTCGAGCCGACGCGGAGAAAAGGCTCACAGATGCCCATGATCATCGTAGCGGTCGTACGACCCTTGAGATCAAACCACTTCTGCGAGTAGCTCGGGATGACGATCTGGAAGATGGGCACGGCGGTACCAGCCAGCACCTGCGGGCGCAGGATCATCGTCAGCGGCCAGCCCTGCAGAGTGACGTGCGCGCGCCATTACCTGGCCGACGACCATCAGGGTGTATGATGCGCCCTCGGAGAGCGAATCCTTCGTGCCGGCATATCGCACCCATCCAGACACCACGAACAAGATGGCGCCTATGTAGCACTGTTTCACGAAGTGAGCATGTGAGCTCATCATCGATATTAACTCCGTTGACACCTACCGCGCCTCGTATGCCCAGTCGCCCGTAGAGGGACGGCACGATGATCGAGAAAGGCAGGTAGACGACGTTGGCGACGTTTCCCAGCCAGTTGACTTCGGAGAGTGTGAACCCGAAGTCTCTGACCACTGAACCGGACGGCGATTGAGCATCACGTCAGACGGGCGCGGACGCGCATGGAAGACGTACTGTCGTTTGCTATGGGTCCAAACCACACGAGAACCATGCCCGACGCAATGTTCAACAGAACCTGCACACGTTCTTTGTGAGTAAGCAATCTCGACGGTACTTGATAAGACGTACCAGAGCGCATAGGCCTATCCATCGTCGTTTGTAAAGTCTATATGTCGTAGAAGATCCTCCGTCCGGGCTCGGAGACAACGGGCGCTCCTCTATGTCATTCCCTACGAGTTGCAGCGTTAAGTATGTCAGCCTCCAGCGATAGCAACCTTGCATCCATACATCCCATACCACACTTGCATGGATCCCCCCAGGCAGCCCAGCGCATAAACACAAAGGAGATAGGTACTCACCGGGGCTGACAGCAGAGACATCCACCGTTTCTGTCCATTCGACGGTACGCCACGAGCGCCAAGAGCGTTAGCGATCAATCATAAACCTATAGGCGCCCTCCCCCGCTCGCGTGCACATACTCACCTTCGCATTTCTCGAGGCTGGTCTTGAGCATGGGGGCGTCGGTGTCCGCGCTCTCCCGCGCGGTGGTGGTGGTGCTCGGACGCAGAGAGGAGCTGCCAGGGGTCCGGTCAGGAACGGAGAGTCCCACAGATCTTGGGGCGTGCATCGCGTGGAAACGATAGGTCGTTCAGCTGATATATATGTCGTAGTGCCAGTGGCTCGTCAAAAGTAGTGATGGTCGTGATCGCGTGAACAAGCTGACTCTATGAGGAACAGAGGATCCGGGGAAGGCGTCGAACACCGTGCGCGGCGTGGGCCCGGTGCCTTCGGGAAGCCCTCCACTCGGCCTCGGTTATATACTGTCATCGGAGGGACGAGCGGCACTGCGTCGCCCGCATGTGGCCATGTATACTATGAGGGATCGTAATCTTGGTAGGGTCGAGGCCGCCACTAGCAACAGGCGCAGCGGGAAGATTTGTTGCAAATGGCCCCGGAGGAGACAAGGTGGCCATGTTGCGTCGACTGAATATCATCTTACAGCAGACATACGGGCCGCTCCGGTGGGCTGATATGAGCTTCTCGAAATAACGGAAAATCGTCATGTCAGCGGCCAAAACAGCGTGGTAGTATGGCGCCTGCATGATCCTCGATGCATGATCTGGAGATTGAATGCTCGGAACGGGGCTGTCGATACGTACGTGAAGCGACGCGGGCGATGGAGCACCGTCCTTCGACTTACCTTCCGGGCTCCCACACACCCATATACGCGGTACAATGTGCGTTTGCAATCACAAGCAACGCAGGCATCCAAGAATGTCCCATGGCCTGCCTAACCAGGCATGCTCCCGGCTTTCACTGCAATGCACTGACGTATGGGCAGGCTTCGCGGCGCTCGTGCCGATCTTTGCGACGCAGCGAAACCAGTGCGATTCGTCAATCGGTAGGTAGGATCGCTACCACGGACGCTCAAGCTCTCGGGAGGTGCAGGATAAGACGTGTGATGTTTCCACACCCACGAGGTCGACGGCACGGAGTCGGTCGTACAATTTCTTGAAAGCGCGCGCCGCGGCTTGACTTCGGCCTTCGACCCGTTGTGCACATGGACCGAGGCTACAATCTGTAGCACCTACCTTCGTGCAGCAGCCCTGGATGGATGATCAAACGACGATGCCGATAGAACATGTGTTCCCGCGACTTACAGTTTGCCGATATGAATAATGAGGAAGACCAGGGGCTCTTCGGTAGACGCCAGATGTTCACTAGAGCAAGTACCTGTTGCACACGTTTCTGGATGAGTAACACAGCGGAGTCTGCGTATCACACTCATGATATCGGAGAGATGGGAAGAATTCGACCGTAGGTTTGGAAAGAGGTACCTTGTATGAGGAGAGGCCTGATTGAGTTAGGATTCAAGGCAACTTGGGCCGTGCCGGGTGGAGGTGCCATAGGTCCTCAGCCACACGGTCGTACTCCGGTCACCCTGAGTGTAGTATATTCGCCGAGCGCGGCAAATAAAGATGACTCGGGTTGCATCGATTACACCCTGTCCACTTTTCTGAATTTCTGTATCGGGACGGCTTTCACCATTCTCTCACTCTGGCGACGTGCTTTTCGTCCCGCTCGTTTGACGAGTAAACGCACCATGGCTTCTGCCAACACCATCGAGCTCGCACAGACCGGCAAGCGCGACGAACTCCGCGAACTCGAGAAGAAGTACCAGGCGCGATGGGCAGAGGAGCGCATCTTCGAGGTCAACGCCCCGCCACAGGACGACCTCGCAGGCCTCTCCCCCGCAGAGATCAAGGAAAAGTACCCAAAGTGGTTCGGTAACTTCCCCTACCCTTACACCAACGGCTCCCTCCACCTCGGCCATGCATTCACCATCTCCAAAATCGAGTTCGCCGCCGGCTTCCACAGGATGGTCGGCAAGCGCGTCCTCTTCCCCCACGGCTTCCACTGCACCGGCATGCCTATCAAGGTGCGTGACATCGTGATTACATCTTGAGTCGGTACTGACAGTGGTACACGTAGGCTGCAGCGGACAAGATCATCCGCGAGATCGAGATGTTCGGCGAGAACTTCGAACGGTTCCAGCCTGAGCAGGAGCCTGCGCCTGCTGCCCCGACGACCACCTCCGATGGCCCCGCAAAGGCTGTAGACAAGGCGAAGAAGGGCAAGGTGGCGGCCAAGGCGACTGGCCTGCAATACCAGTTCCAAATCATGGAATCCATGGGCGTGCCTCGGGAGGAAATCAAGAAATTCGCGGATCCCTACTACTGGCTCAAGTACTACCCGCCTATCTGCATGGTGAGTGTACAAGCCGAGTCATATATGCCTTAGGTCTTCGAGCGCCTGGGTGTCAGAACTTTGCGTAGCTGCAGTGGTGGCGGATATTATGCCGCTTTACCGGCGAATGTCCCGCCACGATCGCGCGGTACCCTGAACCCCATTTTGTTCTACACGCGAGGTACAGATGAGATGTCCGCGATTGAAACGCCGCATCTTTCATCTCGGATGGCGAAGTTCATGCCGGCTTGATGATGTTTCTTCGACTCGCGCGTACGAGTAGAGAACTGAAGACACTTCCATACACACACACTGTTGATTTATTCAGGTTGCAGATGAGGTGATCGCATTCATGATCTAACCACTATGCACAGGAAGACAACAAGCTATTCGGGACCAGGATCGATTGGCGCCGCAGTTTCATCACTACCGATGCCAACCCGTACTACGACAGCTTTGTGCGCTGGCAAATGAACAAGCTCTACAAACTCGGCAAGATCAAGTTCGGCGAGCGTTACACTGTTTACAGCCCGAAGGATGGTCAGCCGTGTATGGACCACGACCGTTCCGAAGGTGAGGCTCTGGGGCCTACCGAGTACACCGGCATCAAGATGGAGGTCCTCCAGTGGAGTCCGGAAGCTGCGCAGGCGATCGAGGGCAAAGTCGGCGACCGTAAGGTCTACCTCGTTGCGGCTACGCTGCGTCCGGAGACGATGTAAGTCTCGGTGTCCGCATCGGCTTCAAATAGCCCAAGCGAGATACTGACAATCGGGTATCCATAGGTATGGTCAGACGAACTGTTTCGTTGGTACGGCGATCAAGTACGGTGTGTTCGCCATCAACGACAAGGAAGCGTTCGTTTGCACATACCGTGCGGCGCGCAACATGGCATACCAGGGTATCATGTCCGTCCGTGGCCAGGTTGACCAGCTGCTCGAGGTTGAGGGTACGGCGCTTGTCGGCACGAAGATCAAGGCGCCGTTCTCCTTGAACTCCGAAGTGTACGTGCTCCCCATGGAGAATGTCCTGCCTACGAAGGTTAGTCATACCATCGGCTCGTTGCTCGGACACTTGTGCTGACTGTAATATACAGGGCACTGGTGTCGTTACCTCCGTTCCGTCCGACTCCCCAGATGACTTCCAGACTTTGACCGACCTCAAGAAGAAGCCCGAGTTCTACAAGGTCGACCCGTCATGGGTTAACGTTGAACCCATCCCAGTCATCTCCACGCCGACGTACGGCGAGATGACTGCGCCTGCCGTGGTCAAGCAGCTGAAGATCCAGTCGCAAAAGGATACGAAGCAGCTCGCCGAGGCGAAGGAGATCGCGTACAAGGAGGGCTTCTATAACGGCACCATGCTCGTTGGCGAGTTCAAGGGCTTGCCTGTGCAGGAGGCGAAGCCGCGGGTTCGCGAGAAGCTGATCGAGGCCGGGCTCGCATTTGCGTATGCGGAGCCAGAAGGCCTGATCGTCTCTCGTAGCTCGGACGAGTGTGTGATCGCGCTCATGGATCAGTGGTATCTGGACTACGGTGAGCCGACGTGGAGGGCGCAGGCTGAGAAGTACGTGGACTGTTACATTACCATATCGGACGGCTTAACTCATTCATTCGACTCAGGCTCGTTGCGAAGATGGAGACGTACAATGTTGAGACTCGCAACGCGTTCGAGGGTGTGCTCGCGTGGTTGAACAAGTGGGCGTGTGCGCGTACATATGGGTTGGGCTCGAAACTCCCTTGGGACCCGCAATTCCTTGTAGAGAGTTTGAGCGACTCGACGATCTACATGTCCTACTACACCGTCGCGCACCTCCTTCAAAGTAAGTGCATTGTCTCCTTCTGTGCAATGGTCCCTGTTACTGACTGCATCATAGGCAAGTTCGATGGCAGCGAGCCTGGCCCCCTCGGCATCACCGCTGACCAGATGACGGACGAGGTTTGGGAATACGTGTTCAACAACGGACCTTGGCCCGAGCCCGCACCGATGCCAAGGGAGAAGGCGGACGCGATGAAGCACGAGTTCCAGTACTTCTACCCCTTCGACGTGCGGTCATCCGGCAAGGACCTCATCCCGAACCATTTGACGTTCTGCGTGTACAACCACGCGGCGCTGTTCCCGGAGGACAAGTGGCCTCTGAGCATGCGCACGAACGGCCACTTGATGGTCAACGGCCAGAAGATGTCGAAGAGCAAGGGCAACTCGATGACGATGCGCCAGTGCGTGGAGAAGTTCGGTGCGGACGCGACGCGGTTGTGCTTGGCGGACGCTGGCGACGGTATCGAGGACGCCAACTTTGACGAAAAGACTGCGAACGCGAACATTCTCCGTCTGCATACGTTGATTGCTTGGTGCGATGTACGTATTGCTGATCCACTCAGAACCACCTGGCCTCCGTGTTCTAACCATCTGCTACAGGAAAACATCCAGGGCAAGGCCAACCTGCGCCAGGGTGAGAAGAACTACCATGACATCGTCTTCGAACACGAGGTCAACGACCTCATTGCGAAGACGAAGAACTTCTACGAGAAGTAAGTCAGTCTTTGGGTGACAAAATTTATTGTGTTGACCCCTTTGCAGCATGCAGTACAAGGACGCCTTGAAGTACGGTTTCTACGAGCTTCAGTCGGCCCGTGACTGGTACCGTGAAGTGACCGCGGACGTCGGTATGCACGCAGACCTCACGGAGTGGTGGATCCGCAACGCCGCATTACTCGTTGCCCCCATCGCACCCCACTTCTCCGAGCACGTCTGGTCGTCGATCCTCAAGGAGCCTAAGTCCGTGCAGCTCGCCCGCTGGCCGGAGCTCTCCGCCCCCNGTGGACCAGTCGATCTTGGACTCGGCAGTCTACATGCGCGGCACGATCAAGACGATGCGTGACGCGGAGCTGTCGCTGCTCAAGAAGATGAACAAGGGCAAGCAGGGCCAGGCGACGTACGACCCCAAGAAGCCCCGGGCGGTGCGCATCTACGTCACCAGCGCGTTCCCCGAGTGGCAGGATCAGTGCGTGCAGGCGGTCAAGGAGGCGTATAGCGCGGAGCACGACCGTGTCGATGACCAGAAGGTCCGCGAGCTGCTCACCGCACGGGGGCTCATCAAGGACAAGCGCGCGATGCCGTTCGTTCAGGCGTTCAAGGTACGTGTTCTATAATGTTTCGACCTGGCTATGCTTCTCAAACACTATGTGTCCGCAGAAACGCATGTCCCAATTCGGCGCGCAGACCGCGTTCAACCGGACGGTGCCCTTCTCGGAGGTCAAGGTGCTCCACGAGATCCTGCCATACCTCAAGCGGACGCTGGGCCTCGAGGGCGCCGAGGTGGTCCTCGTAGAGGACGCGAGGCAGAAGGATCTGTCCACGCTCACGAAGGCCCTCGTCGACTCTGCCGAGCCTGGCAACCCCGCTTTCGAGTACTACAACGTCTGAAGAGGTTCGAGCGTTTGACTGTCCGAGGATTGTACAGGTTAGAATACATACATTGGTCGTAGTTACTGTTTTCAATGTGCACTAGAATTTCTTGCCCTTCATCCATGTACCCAGGCGCCCATGCGTTTCCGGGCCGCCAGCCAATGAGCGGCAGTACTGTAGTGCCGCAGTGCGGGGCAGACTCGCACAAGATAAGTACGCGTCCTTTCCCCCGTCCACGACGTCCACGACGACGAGGACGCCATGCTGCTTGTCAACGCCGCTGCGCCTCTTTCGGTCCTCCTTGCTGTCCCGCACAACCCCCAAGCAGCCAGCTCGTGTCTTTCCCAGTATTACTACGGTACACATGGCCAACAGGACGTCTTCATAACCACCGACGAACTCTGCTTATCGGAGTCAGCCAACTTGTTCTCTGAGGGCTCGTTCGTGCCCCTTTCAAAGGGTAGCCCAGAGAGGCAGCAACAGCTTGTGTGGCTTCAGCACGAGGCGGTCGACCCAACTATCAAGCCAGCGACATTCGTCGATGAGATCGACGCGTTCCTCTCGCATCTCACCACCAGCTCTGCGCCTCCTGCCGATGCGGCCAACGTGGAGCAGGTTGTCATCGACGCGCACAAGTCGAAGACGGAGCTTCTACATCGCACCGCAGACTCTGCGCTCATCTCTGTCGACTATGATACCGCCCTAACACTCGACCAGCACCTCCCTCGCTTCTGGCGTGCATCTCCTCTGCCTGCATCCCCGGTGCCATTCATTCCTGTACCTGACGAGGCCGTTGCGCGTGTACGCGACATCCTTGTGCATCTCAAGTTCGACCCCGTCGTTTCCTCCCTGGTGAACAACATCTCCGTGCCGCAGCTGCGAGACGACGTGCGCTACCTCACCGGCGAATCGCCACGGTCCGAGATCGTCTCGCGTCATTCGTTCTCGCAAGGCGTCTTGATTGCTGCGAAGTGGCTCAAGGAGACGTTTGAGGAACACGGTGCGCACTGCGAACTCAAGCCCTTCCTTTCGGGCTTTGCGCCTAATGTTGTCTGGTACGTGGTCCGTATTGTTCACACGACCATGCCTTTTGAAGACCCAATACGTTGTCACAGCTCGTATGCCGGCTCCGAACACACAACAGAGACCGTCCTCATCAGCGCACACTACGACTCTCGTGGCTCGTTCGGGAGCGTCCGTGCGCCTGGCGGTGACGACGACGGATCGGGCACGACCGCGCTGCTCGGTATCGCGCGCACGATCGCGCGTCGCGGCGTACGCTTCCGCAAGAACGTGCAGATCTGCGCGTTCGCCGGCGAGGAGCAGGGCCTGTACGGCTCGCGCTACTACGCGCAGGAGCTGCGCCAGAAAGGCGCGAACTTAACGCTGATGGTCCAGGCGGATATGCTTGCGTACCACGCGCCTGGCGAGCCTGCCCAACTTGGGCTGCCTGACAGGTCTGTCTTTCTTCATCGTCTTGTGGGATAGAAGATGAGGCTGAAGGAGAGTGTGTTATAGAATCGGAACTCCCGAGGTCACGCAACTTGTTGCCAACCTCTCTGCCATTTACAGCCCCGAGCTCACTGTAGGCTTCACTCCTGTAAGTAAGCTAGCATAGCGGTGGCGATTATGTGCTCAGGTTGGAATTTCTTCAGGCTTGCTGCAGTGACCACCAGGTAAGCCGCAGCGATTATATACGTCGGGGTTGTATCGACTCACCTTCTACTTGCAGAGCTTCCACGGTCAGGGTTTCCCCGCGACACAGGTCTTCGAACGTGCGGGGCCTATCGCGGACCCTATGTACCACAACAGCGGTGAGTCTGTGCCCGGGATCCCCGTACTGCATGGCGGAACCGCTCTCATGTGGAACTGACATCGCGGCGGTATCGTTTCAGGCGACTTGAGCGAACGCGACAACTACGACTTTGACCAGATTAAGTCCATCGCGAAGGTTCAGGTGCGCATGCCTCCTCTGTATATGCGTCTCGTTCGGGCTGCGGCTGATGGCTTCTCGGGGGTTCGACTCGCCTGCGGCGGTGCGCTTGGAACAGTTCGCGACACTGCTCCATGTGGCTGGCTTCGACCTCGACGAAGGCGACGATTGATTTATTTGACATGATAGCAATGCGTTGTTTATCACAGGGATTCTCATTCCCGATACCACTTCATGTACGGATAAGTATAGGATTTTGACCAGAGATACCTGGCGCAGTCAACATTCGATGCTTGATGGCGATTCTCTTGAGGAATGCTCGTGCTGACATTACATCTAAGCCAGTCACTTTCAAAGGGAAATCATCACACAACCTGGCCAGACACGCTCGCCTCGCTCGATACATCTGTGCGGTCGTTCCAACGTCAAGTTTCGAACTCTGAGCATCGAGCATTAGTCGTAGGGCTGACTGACTGGCACTTCCACAATTGCCTCTGCCGGCGGCAATCTAGACATAAACGTTCCCACGGGTCCCTGATAGAGTTCCTCAGCGGTGCGTAAACCTAGTACTCAGGGGGCTCTACTGACCATCTCATACCACAGAAGAGATTTGAATACCTCCCACCTGTCGGGATAGAGGCCGACAAGCAGCCCGTATTGAAATCTAACTGTCAGCCATCGGCATGCACCTTGACCGAACGAGCCTCCGACGCACCTCTCAGCTCGACCCGTCCTCCCCTGACGTCCACCTCGCTATCCTCAGACGTCGTGTTCCGCATCTCTTCAATTCCCACGCCCGCCCTCCTCCGCCCAAACACAGCTCCATGGTTGAGCGAAGTCCCAACCAATCATGGAGACGCACCTCCAACGACGTTCATCGCATGCTAGAAATACTCTGCAAGTCGCTCCGCAAAGGTGCTGCTCAACGCGCATTCACACCCCGTCCCGGCCAAGCTCCACCGCACCCTTTTAGAGTACTATTCTTCGAGCTTTGTGCACTCTCCCACTCCCTTCTCCACGCAAATCCAGCATCCACAACCTGGCTCAAGCAGTGGAGCGACCTCCTCGAGACCGTCGCTCAGTTCTACTCTGAGGTGCTTGGCGGAGATCCTCGGGCTCTCGCAGAGTCCAACTCCCACCAGAACAACTGCGTCCGGTTCTCACAAGACATTCGAGAATGGACCGAGAAGGTCATTCCTCATCATGTCAACCTGTTTAGGGCCGTCTACAGCAGACCGGAGTATGTCAAACGTCTCGAAGTTCTCAGACGTCTGTTGGTTAACCTCGAAGACTTCTCGTCCATATTCCCTGACGTCGACAACACTCGCCGTGGCCAACTTCAGGCGCTGATGACGCAAATCGTGACGGGTTTGCAGGGTCCTGTTGACGACGACGAAGTGACTCTCGTGCAAGACCTAGACCCTATGGACTTCAAGCAGTTGGTGACTGGTGTCTCTGGGCGATCATTTGACTTGTTCTTCCGGAATTTTCGACTGGTCGTGCTTCGACACAGACTTAGGTCAGTCTATATCTTTCGCTCTATCTACCATCTCCATAGGATTCGACTCACTCTAGGTTCAGCTCTCCTTACGATAGGAGAAGATGATATGGATGCCTATACGAGCGACAAGTCCCCCCACGCTACTTCCTCTATAGAGCCTAGTCTGAAGAGTCAGCAAAGCTTCTTATGTGGTGCCTTGATGAGTATGAATTGAACGTATTCTACAGGGACAAAGGACATGCCACTCACTGTTTACATCAATCGAGCCGCCCAACACGGAGGTGAGCTTCTGTATACTCGTCTGATCCATCACACGTTCGATGACGACATTTGTCTCCCTGACAGACGATGGATATGTCGAGGGATCGGTGAAGTCGGCCGCTGCAGTTGAATGCCCTCAGCGGGCCCCGCACACAACCTTGTCGTCCTCAGGCCACCTTCGGTCCTCGGATCCGAAGACTTCTTCCGCATCCTCAAGCTCTCCTGGTTTGTCCTACGCAACGTCCGAGGCACCCACGAAGCCCAAGACGCCTGCACCCTGTGCTGTGCAGGGGCTTCCTTGTAGGCATAGCACGCCTGTGATCGCCGGTGCACAAGGTGTGGCCCCACCGTCGTTGCCTCAGAAAAGCGAACCGAAGAAACGGGGGGNAGTGCACTAACAACGAGAAGCCATTTGCATCGTCGTGTGAGTCCGCTCATCTATCTCTGCCGGGGTCATTGTCAGTGGCTGAGCATGTACTATGATTCATAGCGTGCGGCTGTGAGAGCTCAAGCTGCCTGTTGACGTCTTCCGCGCCAGCCCAGCCGGATTACAACAAGTCGATCGGCGATTTGGTGATGGCTAACGCTGAGAAAGTCGAACGCCTGACCCAAAGGTTTGAGAAGAGACTCAAGGAAGAGAAGCAAAGGTCCAAGCAGATATTCGAGGACGAGAGGCGATGGTACAAGCAGAGACTCGAGGACGAGAGGCAGCGGTACAAGCAAGCACTCGAGGACCAGCGGTACGAGCGAGCACTCGAGATCACGAGGCAACGGTACGAGCAGGCACTCGAGGACAACAGGCAGCAGTACAAGCAGGCACTCGAGGATGAGAGGCAACGGTACGAGCAAATACTCGAGGACGAGAGGCAATGGTACGAGCGGGTACTCGAGGACGAGAGGCGACGGCTCAAAGAGACACTCGAGGAGCTCAGACAGTACAACCAACGGGAGCGGTTTTGATCAAATGAGCGGACGGATAATCTGCTGAGCATTCTAGCCTCGGCCCGCTTGCATTAAACGGATCTGAACATAGATCGTGTGTCTTCTGTCTATGTCTGCACTAGAAACGACCCGGTTTCTAGCTACCCAGGAATCAGAATGTTCATCGAACGTTCATCCCTTGCTGCTCGGCGACTGACTTCCTTACCCACCTCTACTCTGCACATGTGGCTGCTCGAGGCCGAGGGTACGGTGTTCGTTGGCGCGAAGACGAGGAGGGCGTTGTCCTTGAGATCCAACTCCGAGTCGGACTCGGATATTGACGTAGAGTCCCGATGGAGAATGTAATGCCTACAAACTTGGTCAGTGTTTGATTAGATAGATTGTTCGGGTTGGATGGTGCTCATGTATCAGCGGTAATCGCACCACGGCGAGCTGTCGTGGAGGGCGCAGGCCGAGAGGTACGTGGAACATCTCACTGAGTCGTCGGGTGCGTTCGTTGATGCATTCGGTCTAGACTCGTTCCGAAGATGGAGACGTGAAACATCAAGACGAGCGACACGGTGCTCAAGGGCTCGCGCATGCTCGCGTGGCGGAGCAAGTGCCAACATACTGCCATTTGGGCACAACTTCGAGAAGATTGAGCCCGCCGGTATCGGTTACATACCAAGCCCTTCGAGTGTATAAGATGGCTCACGGCATTGATCCATGCGGCCGACTGCGAGACGAGCAAGAAGGTTGATTGATGACGCTCTGTGGGCCGTCGCGAATCCTTCGAACGATTCCTCGGAATGGAACGCGGTTGACTCATGGACGTCGCTCCGTGTACTGAGGTATGGCGTGGGTACCAGGCTGTAGCGGAGTTTGTCGCTCTTGACCTCGCGCCAGGCTCCAGCATTGGTCGCCAACGTACTCTCGCTCAACTCCGTCCATGTCGCCAAGCGTGCTTCCAGATGGCGAGGGGCGGTGAGCAACAACCACTTGCACGAAACATCCTCCCACACGACCAGGCTACTCGAAACGTCCCCGAAATGTGTGGATACAGGGAGATGCGGCATTGATTCCACCGACAATGCGGCTTGCGGCTTGCGGCTGTTTAGATGGTATTTTCCTGGTCCGTAGTGAGTGCAGATATCAAGAAACGCTGATGGCCGCGATTCTGAATCTATGGACGTGATGTCTACGAGGCCAATGAAGATCATGTGGCAGGCTGCCACTGAATGCTCGAATCTCTGACGGCATTGCAGAAGATCTTCCTTTTGACATCACCACAACCTCATTGCGCCCGTAGCTCGCGTTTCGTACAGCGTCTCCGGTGCCCACCCGGGACATCTACCAACCATCCCATGATCAAGTACAGGTTTCCTAACAGCAGATGAGCATACGATATCGTAGAAGTTGCTGGTAGCTTATCTTTCTTCCTTCTATATATCATGCTCATCCCGAACCCCGACAAGAATGCCTAGCAGGCGTCCTGCACCTGTTCCCCCCCTGTCCTCCTCAAGACTGCGCTTCTACTGCCCCTCCTGCGGTCGCACACCCACATCGCGAGCGCCCTCCATCAAGCCACTAGTTGCCGCCATTAAGATCGTGCATCGCCACCGTTGCTGTCTCCTCTCTCGGGAACGTCCCCAAGGAGCATCATCATCATCATCAACCCTCTCCGCCATCGCTCANTTGGTCCCCGACAGCCGAAACGGCTAGAGCAAGCGGTTACTTAACGCGCTGCCCCTTGCGCCCGCCGTTGCCTCTTTCCCTCTGGGTCTCGAGGCTCTGAGCAGGCTCCAGGACTGAGCTGCTGCAAGTTGCTGTTCTTCGTTCCTCACTCTGCGCGCTGTTTCTTTCTTGGTTAGCTTTCTCTTCTTCGCTTTCGTAACTTGGACTCGGTTCTGGCAGATTGTGTACCTGGTTCTTTTAGTGGGCTTTGACAGTCCCGATCATTTTGTCTGTGTAGTCTCGTCCCTCCACGTATTATTTTCTGTTCGAACATGACGAAGAGCAAAAGCAAAGCAGTCATTCTGCTCAAATCTGCGGTGAGTGTGGGCGTCCTTGGATCTACGCGGCATCTGATACTGAAATGACGTTGGCTATGTCCCGCAGTTAGCACGCATCACCCTCACCCCGCACACGCTCGCGTTCTTCCTGCTGAGCGTGATTCACTGCCTCGCCCAAGGGCTTACCGCCGCATTTGTCTACTCGGAAGATGCAAGCACCTTTACGTTTGTGAACAACGTCTTGCACACCGCGGAGGTTCCCCGCAACGAGGTCGCACGCCTGTTCCGTTCCGGCGACGACCTCACACTGAAGTTGTGCACTGCGGCGCCCATAGGCAATGTGTACAAGGAGTGCATGACAATCTGGGAGACCGGAATGGCGGTGAACACGACGACTAGCGTGGTCCCTAGATTTGTAGAACTGGTATGTAAGTCGCACGCGAATGGTGGGACATCACGGAACTGAACGATAGGGCTGCAGGAAAGCCTCGATCTCCGAGACGAACACGTTACTGTACGTCCATGTGCAGCCTTCTCACACACAGCGGACCTCACCTTCATTGACATGATATAGATTGCCCGCAGGTCCCCAGAAGACGCGTTCCTCCGTCCTGTCCGAAATGCTACCGACGGTAGCATAGCCGGTGTCCAACTAGATTATGATGGAAACACCGTCTTCCTGAGCGAGACTTGCGCGCGCATGCTCGAGTACCCAGGACGAATGTAAGTCTGGACATTGGCGATGACATACATGTGACGTTCTAACGGAACTGCAGTCTCGACAACTCCCAGAGAGAAGACCTGGCGTTGGTCGGTTCCCAGTTTTGGTTGCTGGGCTTGTCGACGTTCGGTGTACGTCTCTACCATGAATTCTCGTGCGTCTCGGCATGCTAACAGAGATACGGGTGCACTAGATTCTGTACAACTCCATCCCACATATGTAGGTCTGGGACGGTAGCTACCTTCATTTCGGGGATGCATCTGACGTACTCTCGTTATGATAGCTGGGCTGTGGTCTTCGCGCGTGTTATGCAAACGTCCTGGGCCACTTACACGATTTGGCGGACAGAAGACGTCAAATTCAGATACGAGACGCTCATCGTGGATAACAGCACCCCATGCCATTTCGATATTATGCCGTCGTACTTTGCGACCCGCCTCGCTCTCCAAGTAAGCGCGGTCAGCTTCCGTGGAAGAACGACAACGCTGACCAGTCATTGCCAGATTCCGGAGTTGGTGCTCAACGTGACTGCGTTGATATCGACCACCTTCTTGGCGTGGCATATTGTGAAGGTATGCCTCAGTGCCTTATCCCGTGTCGAAACGCTATGTTCACTGCGTTTCTCACCGTTGCCATAGGGCTACAGCTCGTCGACGATCCGTCGCGTCGGCCCCCCTCCACAAGTGATGCGTCTCTACAAAGTAAGCGAGGCGTTGATGGACGTCGGAGCTCGCGCGATTTCGATGATAGCTGACGTTAGATCGCAGTTCTTCCTGATCGACTCAATGTTCCTGCAGCTGGCGCTTTTTTTTCACGGTGACCGCGATCAGCCTTTGGGTCGACCAGCTCCGTAACAGCGAGATCGCGGTGCTCGCGGAGCACTCGCCGCTCTACTACGCGCTGTTCATCTTCACGATTGTGGTGCGTCGACTCTGTTGAGTTTGCCTAGTGAACCGCGCATGTCTGATGGGCGTCGCTTTCGCTTGGCACAGACAATCGTCCCGTGGATCGTCATGGCAAGTCACGCTCGGTCGTTTTGCACCTCACCTCGCTTGACTGACCGACGTTCGCGCGTGCATGCAGGGATGGTTCGCGATCAGGCGCGAGATGAAGCTGCTCATGGCCGCGTTTCTCTTCCTCAACCTGTGCTACATCGTCGGCTGGAGCGTCATGTTCTACTCGCAGGTGTACACCTGGACGTTCATCGAGTGGCCCTTCTTCGGCTGCACAACGCTCGTCTCCTTCATCGTCCTCATTGGCGCCTTCGTCTTCGGCATCATCTGCTGGACTGGGTTCGGCAAAGGCCTTGAACACTACTGTAAGCCTTTCCCGCTGCGCGCATCGTATCGCCTGGTATTCACATCGTCGTGGTAGTGCATGTCGAGGCCGTCCTAACCGAGTCAGACTTCGACCCGGACGTGTTCGCGAACGACACCGAGAAGTCCCCCACCCGGAGCAAAGCGTCGAGCCCTATCATTCGGTGTCCCAGTGCGCTCTCGGACCCGTTGCCCGAAGGTATCTCCACCATCAAGAAGGACCAGAATTGGGACTTTGCAGACGTAGACCGACCACGGATTTACACGGTGGACTTCCGCGACACCCGAAAGGGGAGTGCCGCCACTTTACCCAAGTAAGGGTGTCCGTTCAAGTCCATTAGAGTGGCGTGTGCGACCGAGGCCGCCGTTGTGATGACCCAGGATGACGGATACGTCTGTTTGTATTACCATAAGCCTGTAACTGTTATGACATGGACGATCGCCCGCTATAGGCACGCTACATGACTAATCGTATAGCACATTATCTTTTGCTGTGTGCTACACCTTGTACGGCCGAAGGTTCTTAATCTCTTCAATATGCTTGATACCAGTGCAGCCTCCGCCTTGGATACATTTTGCAAGGAGCGTTGCCACGTCCAGCCCCTCAAAGTACGCGCCATGCAAGAAACCTGCAACGCAGCGCGTCAGCCCACCCCGCAGCCCATTTAACGAACACAACGCACCGAAGTACTTCTGGCTCGTCGCTTCGCCCGCGAACCAGAGCCGGTCGCCGACGTTCGCGCGCAGATTCTCGTGGTGCTCGCTGAAGAAGGACGGGGGCCAGTTCGAGTACGAGCCCCGGAAGAGCGGGTCGGTGTGCCAGCGCGGGAAGAGGAACGCGAGCGGCTCCGGGATCGTCGTGTTCGGGTACATCGCGCGCAGCACTCCGAGCACCTCTTCCTGAACTTGCGAGTCAGGGAGCGCCTCAATGCGCTGCGAGTAGTCGCCCTGAGTAGTAATCACGGATAACGTGAGCGAAATGAAGCCCGAGAGAAGCAAGGAGTGCGTACAGTCACCGTGACGAAGACGATGCCGGAACCAGGGAAGAAGTCCTTGTGGTCCAGGCTCTGCCACACGGGATATCTGCCGCGCTCCGGGTCCGCATATAGTGCCATCTTTGAGCGAACTTGGTCAGCCCTCTGCTGTTTTCCAGGTCTAGGGTGGACCCACCTCGGTATCGAACCAGAAGTTCTCCGGGAACTGTAAGAAGATCTTCGTATACGTTGCCTGCAGGGGTTCAATCGAATAAACACCGCTGTTCAAGGACCAAACGTGCGCTTCGAGCGGCGCGAAGGGCACCTACCATGACCATGCTCTGAACCGCCTCTTGCTTCCAGTCTGGGAGCGCAGGCTCGAACACCACGTCATCGTGCTGCAGCACGCCCACGCTGAACGTGCATATCGCATAGTCCGCATGCAGCGTCTCCCCGCTCACGAGTTCAACGGCAACACCCGAGTCCGAGTAGGAAATCTTCTTGACGGTCGAGTTGAAGCGGGTTTGGTTGGGCTGCAAGAACTCCGCCGCTTCGGCTTGGATGAACCACTTGAACCCGCGTTGGTCCAGCGACATCTGGTTGTCGTCCCCGAACCCGCCCATATCGGTGTTGTACGTGAAGTTGTTGCCCTGTCGCGCTCATGTTAGTATAATGCTATTATATGGTTCAGCGGTTCAGAGCACTAACCCAAGAGCTGGCGATCCAAGACGACTGTTCCGGCGTCTGCGCATACTCCCAGTCAAACTGGTAGTACTCGCTCGCCATCGCCTGCGCCGTCTGCGACTTCGCGCCAATGAGGGAGTATCCGGTGCGCCCGGTGCCATCGACGAGCTGCCTCGTAACGCGCGCCCCAGCGGCGATCGTGAGATTCGTGTACGCGTCACCGGAATCGTTGAACACGTCAAGGTAGTCAACAGGCCCCGAATCGTCGAACGTCGCTAATGAGGTACATGATTGTCTAGCTGTCAAAACTCCATAAGCGAGGCGTGGATGTCACTCACTGATGCTTCCCTCCCAGTCGTTGAAATGCGTGTGCAGTCCATGCTTCTGTGCTAAAGTCCATATGGGGTTGGTCGGGCTATCGCCTGACTGCGTACCCTGCACCCAATTGGCTCCTGGAAGAAAGTCAAAACTGACAAAGGTTGGATGATCACGGCATGAGGTGTACCAAGTTCGAGCGTCAACTGCTTCCCGGGAGCGCCGAACGTGGTTGAGGAGAGACGACCACCCAATTGGTCTGCGACGTTTGAATCGAGGGTGAACACAGTGTCCTCACGAGGATAGCATGCGGGAACATACCTCGTGCTTCAATGATGGTGAAGTTGTTGATGCCCTTTTCATGGAGAGTACGTGCAGCGATGACGCCCGCCACGCCTCCGCCCAGGATGAGCACGGACGCATCCCTCTTGTGCGCGCTGGTGTCCACAGAAAGACCAGAAGAACCGGGTGCGAATGAAACCAGTAGACCTGTACAGAAGACCCAGAATCGCAAGAAAGTCATCGTCGTTGACGCCAGGAGAGCAACGGCACAACTCCAAAGAACAGGTCTTCAGCAAACGAGACGGTTCTTGCCACCAAAGATGCTGCTGGCAACTCTGCAAGCCACAGCTGGGCCCTGTGGGAACCCGCAAGGGTAGATAAGGAGTATCGGCAACGGAGGATTAAGTAAACGAGGAGATGATGCTGGTACCTGGATCCCTAGAATGGGGATGCCGCCATTTCAATTTGACAGTGCTTGAGCTGTCCCAGCGTCCATCAGTCCAGTATATATAGAGCCACCCAAGCCAACCATAAGGACGACATTCCTGGCGAGAACGAGCTGGTATAAGCCGAAGACCAGCATAACAGCGAGGCGAGCAATCGATTCAGCAGTCTGTTTGTCGTTGACTCAGAAAGAGACCGTCTCATCCCGAACAACGTCAGACGTTCTGATACGCTCCAAGTAGCGGATGGCACACCTGAGAACAAGTAATGGATTTTGGGAAAGGAGACCTGCCCATCGCGTGGATACTGTCTTCGAGATGCGCAGAAGACGTGTCCGCAGGCTTGTGCATGCGCTTCGCAAGCGCGATGAAGGTCTGCTCAACTTGACAATGGACTGTGCAAATGGTCAAGTGACAGCGCACCATATAGTGGCTATTTTAGAGACATATATACCGCCGATGCAGTCCACACAGCACACCGAAAGCACTGTACATTTATATTCGTTGGTTTGGGCGGTGTTCTTGTGCAAATCGGACGCCAATGGAAATGCTGGCGTACTTCTAGGCCTTGTGGACGGCGCTCCGGGAACCCAGATGGTACTTACCGCGAGATCATGAAGCGTTGCGCAGAGGTCGCGCTCGGTGGCGGCAACCGTCAGGTCTATCGCGTACTTGAGGTTAAAAGCTTCATCTATGGTGGTTGGTGAGAAGTAGACGGTTGGCAGACGCCGACGCGTTAGCAGACAATGTATAGGGCATTCCGCGACCCATGGTGTTTCCTATCCCACCAACTGCAGTATGCAGCGATGATAGTACTCAGAATATATGCACATCAGCAGGATGCATCACGAAGAGTTCAGGTACTGTGGGAGGAGAGAAGGCGGCCTGCCAACTCCCATATCAATGGGATGCGGATCAGGATGATGGTGGGAGTGAATCAAAAAGTAAAAACTCTCTGTCGGGGAGTCGAACCCCGCTTTCGCGCGGTCATTCGAAATGACAGGCGCGTGTACTAACCGATATACTAACAGAGATTGACGATATTTTTGCCATGCTAATTATGATGTGTTCACAGAAGCTGCAAAGCGAATTCCTCCGTATGATGTCACTCGCTGATGGTTCCCTGCTAAGTACACCGTCAGAACTTGGCATACGTACACCACGTAAAATAACAGTGTCTGCATAGGTGATTAGCTGCTGGTCTGGAGTACTTACATCATGCGAAGAACTGCATACCTGCGATCTTGCAGTGTGACATACGCGGTGACGCTGTTATCTGTACACTGTGTACCTAGTTGAGCCTGAGATTTCTGACTTGGATTCTGACGCATGAAGCGTCGCCTACCGCACCCGATAAGCATCATCTCACAATCAAGACGGCAACAACCTCCTCGCCTTGTATCGCGCCGTCAGGTATTATGTCCATCGTCCTCATTCCTTAAGATAAGTACTAAGCATCCAGAGTCAGGCGAAGTTCGCCATTCAATACTTCATCAAGTGAAGTTGCAATCAGACGCACCGCCACTAAGAGCATACTATTCCAAGAAATCCTGTAACACGCAGTGGCAGCGACCTGACCAGGATGGATATGTCCGAAGATATCAGGGAGCTCTCTCGTGTCGTCTTCTCTTACCCCGCCATCGACAACCACGCCCACGCGTTCCTACGCGAAGAGCACAAGAACGCATTCCCGTTCGAGGGTCTAGTCAGCGAGGCGAGCGGCGAGAAGGCATCGCAGGATGCGACGAACACCATGGCGTGCTACCGCGCCACTGCGCAGCTGGCCAAGCTGTTTGGACTTGCGCCGGGGGCGGACTGGGAGGCCGTGAAGCGACATAGGCAAGAACTCCCGTACGACCAGCTGTGCAGGTTGTGCATGGGCCCGACGCGCATCCAGTGCATCCTGATCGACGACGGGCTCGGATGTACGGACAACACGTACCCCTATCGGTGGCACGACCAGTTCACCGGCAGCCCGACGAAACGCATCGTTCGCGTTGAAGCCCTCGCGGAGGTACTGCGCCACTTTCACTCCAGAGCTACTTGACATCCGATAAGCTGACCGTCAGTTCCGCATACCAGGAGATCCTCAAAAGAGGTATCGAGACTCAATTTGTCGCGGGCGAGTTATCCCCGTCGAAGCTATGCCATAGATTCATGACAGGCCTCGAGGCGGCACTCACCACTGCAGCGACGGATAGCGAGGTCGCCGGGTTCAAGTCGATCGCGTGCTATCGCACCGGGCTGAACGTGTCCTTCGTTACCTCGCTAATGGACGATGCTGTGATCAGCGAGATCGAACAGCTGCTCACGAAGCTCAGTCTGATCTACATGACCAAACGGGAACTTCGCCTGGCCCACAAGGAAATCAACGACTACGTCGTGAACGTGACCATGCGTATCGCGGGCGAACATGGAAAACCTGGTATGTTGCACCTGCAAAGAGTGCGTGACGTAGTGAGGGCGCGGATCGTTGATGGCTTGCAGTGCAATTCCATACAGGATTGGGCGATAACGACATCACCCTCACGCTCTCGTCTCCCGCGCACCTGCAACCGCTCATAAAGGCGTACCCGGCGACGAAGATCGTCCTGTTGCACTCGAGCTACCCATTCACCAAGGAAGCGGGCTACCTCACTGCGGTGTACGAGAACGTGTACCTCGACTTCGGCGAGATCTTCCCATTCCTGAGTGCGGATGGCCAGCGGCAGGTCGTCAGACAGGTCCTGGAGCTCGCGCCCACAAATAAGATCATGTGGCCAAGTGTGTTGCGCCGTTCCCTGCTCTGGATTTAGTTTGTTGACTGTGTCCTAGCCGACGGGCACTACTGGCCCGAATCCTATTACCTTGGCACACTGCAAGCGCGTCAGGCATTATTCGAGGTTTGTGGCAGCATCCACTTTGAGAGAGGAATTGGTGCTTACAGTGGAGGCCGTACTTCTAGGTGTTGGAGAGCTCGATCAAAAGATGGGAACTCACTTTGCCTCAGGCGATCAGCATCGTCAAAGGCGCACTCTTCGACAACGCGAACAGAATATACAACCTCAGGCTTGAGCCTATCACAACACCGTGAGCCGAGAAAGAGCTCGCGCCGATACCCAAGGAGCCAGGGAATAGTGTAGCAGCGGAAACAGGTGCCGTGTACAATTTGTACTTTATCTAGTGGGTTCGCACATCAGGGGTAGATCATTCCTCTTCTTCATCTTCTTCAGCCACGATGTCGAGCCCTTGCTCTCGCGCTTTCTGTAGAGCACTCGCCTCCTTGGCGTTTGCAAACTCGATGAGAGACTGCAGGATATCTCTTTGCCCTACCAAATCACAAGCCATCAGCAACCGTGCCACCGCCATTCCTACAGTATTCAACGTACCTTCAAGGTAGTGCTCGAGCATCTGCAACACCTCCGGCCTCATCTCTGCTGCGTTCGCAGGCGGGAACGGCGGGAGCCGATCGTACAAGCTCTGCGCCATCTCCGCCAGCATGTCAGCCGCACACAGTTCATCCTCAATCGAAGGGCCATCCTCTCCCTCATCGTCTGCATCCTCGTCCTCTTCATCGTTCTGAACGCGCACGGCCGCCAGGACCGCTTCCCACACAGGTTCAGCGCCGCGTGCTCCCCNGTCCTACCTCCCACTTCCCCCCCTGTGGCCCCGCCAGCAGCGCTGCCATGACTCGCAGACGGCCCGCCAATCTTCAGGACGATCGTGTCGTCGGGATTATGCGGGAGGGAGAATCCGTAGCCAAGGATGAGCTCTGCGTTAGGCTTTGGGCCGTAGTTGTTGAACAGCTCTGATCCGCGAGGCGTCGCAGCATGGATGACGAGAGAGATGGAAGGTTCTGATGAGGAAGAGGCCAAAGGCGTGGCGGACTTGGTGCCGGAAACCACCCATGAGACGGGATGTGCGCGAGCGTGATTCAACGCGTCGATACCTGGGAGTAGAACAGGATACGACGAGGGCGTGGTGACAAGCGAAGGACTTTCAGACAAGACGGTCGACGGGAACGCGCGCGAAGATAGATATGTCGACGCTGTGAGATATCTATCCCTGATCACCGTCATCAGGTTTCCTCTCCTCGTGCAGGAGGCGTATGCTGGCTTACCATGTGAACGCCTCTCCCCAGGATGAGTTAGCCACTGAGACGACAGCCCGACACTGTTGCCATTCCGCCTGCCAGTCCCTCTGTCTATCTAGTGTCGCGCCATAGAGGTTAGATCCCCTGAAAGCTTCGAGCTCCACAGAAGAAAAGTGCAGAGGGGTGCGAAGCTTCTCTGCAGAAGGAAGCGTGTCGATGTAAGGTCCGTGCCGCAGCACGCCTGCCTGTGAACTGAGGAGATGGTCCAATCAGCTGCGTTCGCATGCGGGGCGGCAGTAGCGTCCACTTACGTTGATGCAGCGTCCTTAGCGATCTGGTGCAAACATACATATGTGCAGACGAGCTGGCGTTCGCTCAGAGAATCCAGCAAGTGGCTTTCGTCGGCGCCTCGTATCAATGCCTTCAAAGCCGCCTTGGAGACGTCCGGCGTGATGGCCAACGAAAACGGGATAGCCACGACGGTCGTGTCGGCAGGTACATTGTTTCCCGCGATGACATTGAACCCGGAAGGCACTATTCAGAGATAACTTTCTCTGAGTTCGTCATATGCGCCGCGGCCGCCTTTCAGCGGAATCAGCACTCACCTGGCTCGAATTGAACATCGGGGTGAATGTGCGCCCCGTTCTCGACGAGCCATGCCTTGAACGTTTCGACTACTTGTGGCTCCAGTGCGCTCATCGCAATCACCTTTGGTTACGTTTTCGTCGAGTATGCCCTTTGACTCGTTCTTAGCTACACCTGCCGTGCGATTTGGATACACGCAAGTTGACGAAGTTCTCAATGAGGCGCAGAGGCCCACACGACGCCATCTATTCATAATCTTATCTGATTCAGAGGTCAGGCACCTCGGGGGACAACGTATCTTATCAGATTGCGCTTTCTAACCACTCTCCTCCCAGTCATTCGCAAACCTCCCCTCATTTCTAGGCCCCTCAGCTCTCGCCTAAGCTGCGCTCTCGATCCCCGTTTCCAGTCCACGCTATATCCTTCTCGGAGCCTCCGTTCGATCACACGAAAGAGCGAGCGCGCAATGCCCATTTCCGCCGCCGACCTCGAGGCCGCGATCCGCGCGGCCATGCCGGTCACTTACCTTGAGATCGAGGATACCTCGAACGGCTGTGGCGAGAACTACTCCGTCTTCGTTGTTAGCCAGGTGTGTATGCGGTGTCTATCTGGTAGCAGAGGTTCTGGACCATCGCCTAACGGAAACGTCTGGGACATCTCATCCCGCGATACAGGCCTTCGAAGGGAAGAACACGCTCGCGAGACATCGCTTCAGTGAGTGCACCTTTTGGAAGGCGTACCTGATCGAGACTGCATAGGCTGATGACGCTCTCATGCGAAGTTAATGAAGTGTTGAAGAAGGAGATCGCGCAAATGCACGCGTTTTCGCAGGTGAGTGATAAGCAGCGTCGAAGCCTCCTTCCCCCGCCCAAAGCCCATGCACAAGAGCTTACTTACTGATGTATTGTCGCAGAAAACGCTCACCCCAACTCAATACCAAACCTACTTGGCCCAACAGGCTGCGTCCTGATCGCCGGCTTCTCATAATGGTGGATGTTGGGTCGTGGACATCGGGGTCGTTGCGTCGGAGTGGGCTGAAGGTTGCCCCCTTCCGGACTGTATATATGGTGCCGAGCTGTAAGATTGGTGTATGTTGGTGGTCCATCCTGAAAGCAGCGTGCTGTAAGTTCAATAGAAAGCGGATACCGGATGGTGGGATGGGATCTCGATTCTCCAAGTCGTCTCGACTTGCGTTTTGAGGGAGTACGCGGGCGTCTAGATCTTATGTGCATCTACAGCTGTTGCCGGAATCAATGCGCGGGCGCTTTTTCGACGCGCGCGACGCAAAATGCACAATTGACGCGAAGTCAAGCCTGCGAGTCTGTAGTGCTACTTGGTCTCCGTCTCAGCTGTTTCTACGTGCCTGTAGCTGCAATGGTCAACCGTAGTGTCAACAAGGACATCAAGAAGAGGCCAGCTGCCCTTGCTGCGATTGGCTACGATGCTCCTACTGTTGCCGACATCCTTGGAGTCTCCAGTGTCAAGAGATGGGTACGCAATGTCGCGACCTACCGCGCAGTTCAGCGGAAATTATCACCATGTGGTCGCAAACAGATCCTCAGTACTTGTGTTATTGAAGAACTCCATA
>JAPEVG010000024.1:0-169307 GCA_029747595.1 Trametes cubensis | reverse complement strand
GCAAGGCGGCACACGCATTCAGAGATGTACACCTCCTTCTGAGCCTTAGTGTGATATCCGCATCGGAAACAATTATTACGGAGGAGTGACTTTGGCGGGGTCTGGCGCGCCGACAAAGTCACGGACTGGCAGCCGGTGTCGGTGACTGTCAGTCTCGATCTTTGAGTAGAAGAATACATACAAATAGATAGCATTACATATGAATACGAATACGGATACAATATACTACAATTATCGTACGGAGGGCGGCAGTAATCATATTCGATCGTATTATTAATTACACTACATTTTCTGTAACTAATAGTATCTTTCCAGCACTAAGTAGTAGTAGTAGTCGTAGTCGGCGTCCTGCTACCACCAGGTATACATACATCATCTACCGAGTAGAGTAGAATCTCGCTACGTAAGACGAGCGCATCTACATGTCATCATTGCACATATTGAAACGTCGCTGAGCAAACTTGAGAAAACGGCCCATGCCCATTGACCCAGCAAACTGCCGAACTTCCTCGTCGGCATCTCGGCTCTCCGCCACCTTGTTGCCTCTCACTCTCTTGAGAGGGATAGCCTCGACTCCAGGCGTGTCCCAGGCGAGCGAATCGTCCTCGCTAGCAATGGCGACCTTGTCGCCGCGCCCGGGAAGCGAGGAAAGGGTTATGACCGCGGTATGAAGGGACGGCACGGAATCTATGAGACGTTGGGCGAGCGCGTCGAGGTCGAGCTCTCGAAGGTATTTCGTCGCTTTGGGTGGAGACGTTCGGCGTTTCTTCCACCATTCTGCGAGCGCTTCGTTGTTGTTGAGGAGGGATGGATCGTAGCGGGCGGGAATGAGGAGGAACGAGCAGCCTATATTCAGTCCGATGGTACTGATCGATAGGTCGGCAATGGCCTCTATCAGAGTGTCCTGCAGCGCAACACGATTAGACAGTAAGAGGGATACAGTCGTGTTGGTCCTCACCAGAGTTTGAGCGAAGTCGATCTCATCAGGGTCGACTTCTCCACCGATGTTGAGATCCAACGACAGACTGCGTATCGAAGATGTCCCGGGTCCAGCCATGACCTCCGCGAAGTGACCCGAGTCGATGAAGGGAACGTCAAACCCTTGGATCTCCAAGTAGGCAGGCGTCAAGCTTTCCAGCACGGGGTTCGCCAGAGTGCTGTGAAACCATGGACCGACGATGACAAGCTGTTCGACCGGACAGATCAAAGAAAGCATGAGGAGGTCGGGGAGGGTACTAGTAACACGGCGAAGCTTCTTCCACGTCCCGAACTCGGTCTGCAGGGCTGTGTTGACCCGACGTTGACGTTCGATAAGTTCTAGAGATTGTGTGATGTCGTTCCATAACCTCTTGGCGACTTGGAATGTGAAGTCCTCGACGTTGGGGAAGGCACGAATATAGTGAAATACCAAAGGAAGATCGCTGTTGCGCAGACAGAGTGTGGTGAGGTGGGAGTATTGCGGGCTAAAAGTGATCTGCTCAGCAGAGTCCAGCACAGCTCCGTCGACAGCTAGTGAGCGCAGGGTGTCTTGGGATCGGTGAAGCAAAAGAATAGGGTTGCGAGCTTGCTTCCCCCGTTCGGTTTCGTCAGTGTGACCGACCGGTAACGGAGTGAACGCGAGTGAGGCAGAATCCAGGTGGGCGTCCATAGCGTGGCAGCACGCACTGGCATCTTTCCCCCCGTCCCGCAGGAAGAGTCGAGTGATGTTAGGCAAGCCCGCAAGCGCACCAGATAAGCCAGGATGAGATTGGACGAAGAGCTCGGCGTATTCGAGGTGAAAAAGACGCAGCTCGATGACGGATTTGAAGCGGGTGAGAAAGTCGACGAGAAGCTCGGCGACGGGACTGGAGACGCCGCCGGTAGCGATACAGATCCGGCGCAAGAATTTGAAGCGGTATGGTTCCTCGGCGGTCATGAAAGCGATGAAGGATTGCAAGCGCCATTCATCGTCGATGAAGACCAGAGGTAGCAATATGTATTGGGGCCCAAGATGATAGAGCGATCGAGAGACCTGCATCAGGCTGCAAATGGTGTTGGTGTCGGAGGCTTGCATGATATTCAGCAGGATGTCGTTGTTGAGAGGCTTTGGGGAAATATGGTCGGCCATCTGAGTGGAGATGAGTTCGTGAGCTATCAACATGGCGAGAATGATGGTATGATGACTTGTAGATTGGAGCGAACGCGCTTCGAGGGAGGGGAGATGAGACGTAGCAAGTGCACACTGAGCAAAGAGATGAAGCAGAGGGAAGGAGAGGTGCGAAGGCCAGTGCGCACGAGCTGGGCGAGGATTATATGCCGTCGAGCTCGGCGTGCTCTCGAGCAAAGAAGAAGCAAAGGAGAGCTCACCATGACGTCGGCGTTCTGACAGCTCTTGACGTCCCCACCCCGTAGCATCCATCTGACAGGCGCCCGTTATTGGCTGTTTCTGAACAAGCATTCGTAGAGGGTTCGGTGAGCCAACATCAGTAACACATTCCCAAACGTAGCTTTTTTTGTCGGGGCGCGATGGAGGGAATGCATAGAATGCTAGATGATACATGGTATTGCAGGAAATACAGCGCGGACCTAACTGGCAATTCTCGTTGTCAAGCTTCGGCGGCGCACTTCTAGATGTCCAAATGATCTACTCACCTTACGCAGTTCTTGATGCTCCTCAAGGAGCAATACACAACGTCCATCTCTACAAAATCAACCTGTCCATCCTGTCCAACATCGTCTTCAGCGACGGGTCCTCGTCGATCACCTTCAGCAACCGCGCGACCGTCTGCCTCAGCGCGTTCTCCTTCTTGTACCCCGCAACGTGCCGCGCCAAATCCTCCACGTCAAAGTCCTCTTCGTCCTCGCCACTGGTCTTCCAAAACTGGCCGGTAGCGAGCGCAAGCACCATGTGCGTCCCTCGCCCTGCAGAGACCGACATCTCGACCAGGGTAAAACGGTCCGGGTTCTGCTGAACTTTCTCGATGAGCGCCTCGTTCCGCGCCTCGGCGTTGCTCGTCCCCTCAGGGTGCGGGCCAACGGTATACGTCTTTAGGTCTTTCAAGCTATACTTTGCAGGCAGCTGCGTGTGGTCGATCGAGATGACGAGCTCCTCCGGGCGCGTGTTGGGGAAGTCGCGCTTAGCGACCTTCAACAACTCTTTGACGTGTATTCTGGCATCGAACATGGAGAAATAGTGCAGGAATTGGTAGTCACGCTTGGATATCGGCGCGGCCCTGCCCTCTGTACATGACCCAACGCGATGAGATAGGATGGATCAAGAGATTAAGATGGACGCACCAAGACGTTCTCTTTGCTTGAGCTTGCACATAGTCTTGTGATCGCCTTCTTTCCAAGCTGTCGCTTGGCATTCCTGTACGGAGCATGCGACTATGAGTCGTCGAGAAGAGTGAATGCCACGCCATACCTTACCTTCGAACAGTAGAACGTGTTGAGACAGGCCGAACAACGCCGGAAGGACTCCCGCGGGCCGACTTTCTGGCACTACAAAAGATGCCTGAGTCAGGATACCACACGGGAAGTAGCAACAGACATACCTTGACGTTGTCGCAGGTGGTGCTATGGCCCTTGAACGCATCAATCTGCGTCAACAGGAGCACCCTTTCGCGTGCGAGGTTGAAGAACTTCTGCCAGACGGGCTGGATGATGCTGTTCTCGATCCGCTTCCTCTGCGCACCGCGGCCGATCTTTGTCATGGCGGTGTCTACAGCCTCGATGACGCTCCGGAAGATGAGGTAGCGCGGAAGGATGTCCCCCAAGATATCCGTGATCATCGTGTAGTCGTCGGGGTCGACTTCGGGGAAGCGAGGGCTGCAGTCGCAGAGCGCCTGCAGCAGCCCCGCGCTGACAGACTGGGCAACCCACGTGAAGCCCTCTGTCGATTCCAAACAGTTGCGCAAGTATCCAAACCCGGAGATCATGGCATCCAGTATGGCAGGATCGAGGGAAGTGTGTACAAGCACGGAGATCTTCGTCAGAGCGTTCGTGATGACCCATATCACGTTGGCACTGAGGAGGGCGTGGCGCAGCGGATGCGACGGGACGCGCGAGACGGAGTTGATGAAGTCCATGTAGATCGTGAGGTGCGTCGCATTGTACGTCGGGCCCTTGAGCGCACGTTGGAGGCGGGCCAACGCGAGCTTCGCAACCTCGTCCGCCTTGCCCCCCGCGACGCGCAGCACGCGGTCCAGGACCTCCCTGTTCGCGAACTTCAAGAGATTTCCGAGGACGCACGTCCCGGCGGGCGAGTCCATCGCCGACGGGATCGGGCCGCCGTCCTCCTCGAGCCACAAGCGCGTCGCGATCTCGACGGTCGCAGGGGTCTTGACCATGACCTCGCGCACCGGATCGCGGCTCTCGATCGTGTACCAGAACGCGGAGAGGACGTCGAGCGCGGCGCGTCTTCGCGTGTTCGTCCTCTCCAACCCCTCTACACGCGTAGAGAATATGAACACGCTCCACTTGTATATCCCCGGCCACGCATCCACAAGCCGCTGGACGAGCGGCCCGCTCTCAGGCAGGAAAGGTCCGATTTTGCTGAGCCCAACCATCGACGCGAACGCGAGGTTCGGCGGGTCCGCGAACTTGTTGGACGTGTTTGCCGGCACGCGGCTTTCCTGGAGGTGGTGGAGAAAGACGTCCATCGCCTCTTGCGGGGAAATGTTCCCTGGCGGCATCGTCCACGCGTTGCTCAGGACGGTGATGTCCATCGGGGACCCGTTGCGCGCCGCGGCTAGGACCTGTGGACCGGTGAGAATGAGACAGGGTGCTGGAGGCGATTACTTGCAGCCTTCGGGTTCTTCTCCATCTTCCGTTGAATGAGCCTGAACTTGGCATCTTCCGAAGACATCTGAAGGATTGTTCCTCAGTATGATCAGTACATCTCGTTCGTGGCGATTTCTCAGTGATACTGACCTTTGGGAAATTTCAGTCTTAAGGACTTCAAAAAACTGATGCTATAACGTTGCTTCCTCGTTTGAGCGGCGGCGCAGCTCTGAGTGGTTGCTAGAACGAAGCAAACGCAGTGCGCTCTGGTTCGTTTCCGAGTCGGATTGAATGGAGATATTTGTCGGCGCTTACCTATGTCATAGATGCATCGGGCTTCGGCCTGCCCGCGCTTGCCCGAGCTGGCGCTTTATCCGCTCGAAGTTGAAACCACCTTCGAGTCTAGCACCAATTTACAGACGAGCTCTCGAACATAGCCTCTTCTTGACTTGAAGCCAGCTCTCAGAATTTGACGCCCTGAAGTTCCGCGTCAGATGATGCTGGGCACGAGAATCGAGCAGCCGGCGCGGTCACTCACCGTGGCTTAGTAGCTATAGGTCAGAAGACAGAAGCCACTTATCATTAGCACCGGTGGGTGGGACGCGCAGGGCACCGCGGGACTGAGAAGATAGGAGGGCTGGCTCGACACGGTCTGAGACTCACCGTACGGCTAGACATATATACCCAGCATCATGACCAGGTCACAGGCTCCTCCCTCGAAGCTTCAAACGCTGTCGAAGTGCACGACGTCCTCTGCAGCTGGCAAACGATATGCCCGGGTTGACATCCCTTCCCCCATTTCCAGAGGACGTACCGACGCACCCGCTGCTGATCGTCGACTACGAGCTCATCAAGGCAGGCGACGAACAGGAGATCGACAAGCTGTGGAAGGCCGCGACCGAGCTCGGTTTCTGGTAGTGAGTGCCGCTATCACAACCCGACGACCTGGAAGTACTGAACCCCTGCTAGCCTGAAGAACCACGGCGTCGATGAAGGGGTTGGTGCAATGTTCGATATGGGACAGGAGACGCTCGCATCACCCCTCGAAGAGAAGATGCAGTACGAACAAGGGGACCGGGGCTTCTCCTTCGGGTAAGCCGCCCGCTCGCTGCTCCCCTCGAGCGCCTGCATCTCACGCGCTTGCGCAGATACAAGGCTTCGGGTGTTCAGTTCATGGACGACAAGGGCACGAAGGACATCACCGAGTTCCTGAACATCTCCAAAGACGACGCCCTGGCATGGCCGACTCCCTTCCACCGCACTTACCCCTCTACGGTCAACGCGCGGATGGAGTCCACCATCAAGCCGTTCATCGAGAAATCCCTCGCCGTCAACCACTTCCTCATAAACGTACTGAACGACAGGCTTGGCCTTCCAAAGGGAGCCCTAGCTGAGCTCCACCAAGTTGACAGAGCGAGCGGATGCACGGCGAGGTGCATCAAGGCGCCCCCGATGGTCGAACGTGAGAACAAGACGTTCCTAAACCCGCATACGGACTTTGGCTCCCTGGTAGGATCTTCAGTGTCGCGCGCTGGAATGGATCGACTGACGTTTGCAGTCGTTCTTGCACAACCGCCTGGGAGGCCTTCAAGTCCTGCCTCCCGGCGCTGACAAGTGGTACTATGTGAAGGTACGCTCCTTTGAGCCACTAAGCCTTAATGACCCATTGAACCCCCGAATGATTACCATTTCCTAGCCTCTACCAGGACACGCCATCTGCAACATCGGCGACGCCCTCAATATCTTCAGTGGGGGCATACTTCGCTCCAACATTCATCGCGTAATGTATGTCCACCGGTCTGTCGTACAACCTAGACCACAGCTCACCCTAATTCAGGCCACCGCCCAAGGATCAGGCACAGCACGAGCGGTGGTCACTCGTATTCTTTACGCGCCCGAATGACGACGTCACACTCCGCGCTCTCGCCGAAAAGAGTCCAAAGATTGCAGAGGCCGTCACGAAGGCACCACTGGGTAAGTACGAGCCTGGCGTCACTGCTAAGCAGTGGCTTGCGAGAAGGGTGGGATCACAGCGGGCCACGAACTACAAGGTGAGTTCTGATCGCTTAAAAACGAGTTATGGCGCATCAGTCCAATGCATCCCGCTTAGGGGCCTGAGAGCTGGAAGGAGCGTAAGGGGACCGAAGAGACGACCATACCGCTCAGCCAAGCATATTCGTAGATCAGGTAAGATGACAGTAACTCATCTTCACGTTGAACAAATCTTACATTCATCCTCTTTCCACTACAGTCGGAAATGTTGTATTTGTACAAATGTTACTCCATGCTTCCTCCAAGACACAATCCAAACATACTGAAGAAACTACCGAAGAGCATAAGCTGGCTCTGAGCCAGCAGTCCAGGGACCAATCAATATGCGGATGGTTTGTGCTCGGTCCCCCTACTAGCCCTCCATGATTCCGGGCCCTGTCACCGCGAACCCAACGCAAAATGAGTTTGGTACTCGTATGTGCAGACGAGTGAAGTACGTACCGTCCTGTTGTTGATTCTCTGGTACTTAATCCGCCTTGCGAACCAGTCCTTGGAAGTCTGGCCCGTCTCGTACTTACCCGGGGGCGCTTTGGCGACCGCCTCGGCAATTATGGGACTCTGCTCAGCGAGGGGACGCAAAACGACCGAGTAGCCTGGGCGCGTGAAGAAAACAAGAGACCAGCGCTCATATTTGCCTTGTTCCTTAGGCGGAGGCCTTCGTCGGTGATATAATCAGCCTGTAAGTCGCGGGATATACTGTGCACTCGGGACATGGGACTCACACGACACGATGGAGGTTCGAACGCAGGATGCCTCCACTGAAGATCGTCATCGCGTCCCCGAGATTGCAGATGGCGTGTCCCGGAATGGGCTGTTCGCGGATCGCCACAAGTGAGCAACCTCCCACATATTGAGAACACGACGATACACACCCTGACGTATTGCCATTCCTCCGTCCCCGGAACCATCACTTGCAATCCACCAAGACGGTTGTGCAAGAATGACTTCAAGGCCTACATCAGCGCATCGCGCGCACTCAAATATGGCTCGACACTTACCAGCGACCCGAAATCTGTGTGTGCTCCAAGAGCCGCCTTGTCCTCCGGCATCCCATCAGGACGCGGAGGGTTCTTGATAACCCTCGTCTCACTGCCACTCGGCTCCTCGAGCAGGTGCACTTGTTCGAGTGCACCCTTCGGCAACCCGAGCCTCTCTCCCAGGACTTCAAGAAGCGTGTAGTTCACTTCGAGCGACTTCTGCACGAAGGGCTTGATTGTGTTCTCCATTCGCGCGTTGACGGTCGAGGGGTAGTCGCGGTGGACCTTGTTTGGCCAAGCTAAGGCATCGTCTTTTGCGACGTTAATGAACTCGACGGTGTCGAGCGCGCCCGTCTCGTCTGTCGCATTTGCTCCCGCCGCTTTGTATCTTAGGTGCGGAACGGTAAGTCTCAGATCAACGCAGAGTGTCGCGCGGGACGTACCCAAAGGACATGCCTTCGTCTCCCTGCTCATACTTCATCTTCTCCTCGAGCGGGAGCCTCATCGTCTCCGCGCCCATCTCAAACATCTCATCTGCTTCCTGATCGACACCATGGTTCTTCAAGCTGGACCGCCGATCCTGTCAGAAACAGGTGCCTGTGCTCAATTCCCAACGAATAGGTACGTACTACCAGAAGCCAAGCTCAGTAGCAGCCTTCCACAGCTTATCGATCTCAGCCTGGTCGCGCTTCTTGATGAGCTCGTAGTCGACCACGAGCAACGGGTGAGTGGGGACGTCATCCGGGAAAGGTGGGAAGTTGAGCAATCCAGGCATGTTTCACTTGAGCGCAGCAGCCGCCAGCGGTATCCGTATCGTATTCGCACACAGGTGCTAGGGTGTGAATCAGAGCGTTCCGAGTCGCTCCCGCCGTCCAACTGACAGTGCTTATATATGATCCCAGGCTGGCTGCGCGCTCGCGCCTGCTTTGGAAGGGAAATAGCATCTGAGGACGGGGTCATACGCATGCGTGGGACTGATGGTGGGCAAAGTTGGCTTTACGCGGCGACCGTCCGGCCGCAGCTTCTGTTCTCGCGCGTTCTGCGCTGGAACGTGTATGGCCTCGCGTGTCCCCGTCTGGGCGACTCAGAGGGCAGAACGCGTCCGCCTGCGTGTCCGTTGGCTACTTCTTTGATGGAGCACGAGTGCGGTGATATCATATGCACGCCTCTTTTATCCGCGGCACTTCCTCGTCTGCGCAGCTTCGGGATCGTTTTGAGTCTTACAAGCTCAACTGGAAATCGTCAGTACATTCTGACACAGGAGCCAGGTCATATGCAGGATTTTGTCCTCGGACTCCAAGGAGAGTCGGTCCTAGTCGAGCACGAAGGGCCGCTGCCAATACTGATAGCCTCTATCAGGTTGTGATACAAGTCACATTAGGGTCAATAATAAACCAAGATACAGCGATTACAATCGGAAGAGGTGCGCAAAGGGGCGATCTCATATACAAAAGCGATTAGGAAGCATCGCCCGCGAGTTTCTTCAAGCAGCGAGGGGTTGGTGCTCCGTACCGCGGCTCGAACGCCAAACGTCTACGCCCTGGATCACACGGACGGCGATCCCCATCGTGAGCATTCCATTCCAGAGAAGATGGAGTCGGACAGGCACACCTTCTGGTTGTTCGTGCGCATGTTCTTCACACGGCGGGTGAACCACTGATTGGACGTTTGGCCGGATTCAAAGATCTCGCGCAAGTGCTCCGGCGCATTCTCGACCGCCCGTGCTACAATGGTGCTTTCGTCCGTCAGCGCGCGTAGCAGCACCGAGTCACCCGGACGCGTGAAGTAGACGAGGGACCAGCGGGTGTGCCGCCCCTGCTCGCCTGGAGCAGGACTGAGAAAGTAGAGTACGTCAGTAATGGAGAATGATCGTCGGTGCCAGGTATAAGCTTACACAACACGATGCAGGTTAGACTTGAGCAGCCCACCACTAAATATGGTCATCGCGTCACCCAAGTTGCAGATCGCGTGGCCTGGGATAGGCTACACCAATAGCAGATGAGTGAGTACTCGAAGTTGTGTGCGAATTCGTACTTAGGAGACTAACCTTGACGTACTGCCACGTGCTTGTTCCAGGAACCATGACTTGTAGACCGCCGAGTCTGTTGTGAAGGAACGACTACAATTTGAACGATTTCAATCATCGGCCAATACCAGAACCATGCGTGTGATCGACCTACCAAGGAACCAAAATCGGTGTGCGCAGCAAGCGCTGCCTTAGCCTCGTCGATGCCGCCAGGGCGTGGCGGGTTCTTGATCAATCGCGCTTCGCTACCGCTGAACTCGCCCAACTTGTGCTTCTCAGCGAGTGTGCCTGCCGGGAGCCCAAGTAGCTCGTTGAAGATATCTAGGAGTGTATCGTTGACTTCGATCGACTTGCGAATGAACGGTACGACAGCGTCGTCCATGCGGGCGTTGACCGTCGACGGATAGGTGCGCCGCGCGGCGGCAGGCCAAGCGAGTGCGTCGTCCTTTGCGATGTTCATGAACTCAACAGTGTCAAGAGCTCCCGTCTCATCCGTCACAGTCGCTCCTGGAGCCTTGTATCTGCAACAGGACGCGGATAAGCCTTCGTCGTATAAGCCTCGAGGAAAGACGTCCAAGCTTACCCGAAGGAAACGCCGCTGTCACCTTGCTCGAACTTCATTTTCTCTTCGAAAGGTAGGGCCATCGTCTCGGATCCCGTCTCGAACATCTTATCGACCTCCGCGTCGGCACCGTGATTCTTCAGGCTTCAATGCACGATTGGTCAGTCGAAAACGTTGCAAGGTACTGGACAACCGTTTACTTACTACCAGAATCCTAGCTCTGTAGCAGCTTTCCAGAGCTTGGCGATCTCATCCTTGTTACGGACCTTGAGGAGCTCATAGTCAACGACAAGGAGCGGGTGGGTCGGCACGTCCTCAGGGAAAGTGGGAAGATTGGTGAGGCCAGGCATTCTGTGAGAGAGGTTTGGATGTTGTCGATGTGCTTTCCGCTAGAGGGATGCTGTAGCTCTTGAGGCGATGGTGTCTCGCTACTTATATTGTCGCCCCGTCTTGAAGAGAGCTTCTCCGACAGAAGTTTCGTCCGACGCAGACGTCAGACGCCTCTGGATTCTTTCGCGCAGATACTATTTTTGACATCGCGGAACTAATTCTGCGTATAGCAAGGCTCCTTGGGGCAAAGGTATGCGTCGAGGTTTCGGGTGCATCAAGTACGGCCGACATGTGCTTCCTCTCCACCTCGGAGTCGGAGCGCAGAGAAGCACGTCTCGGACACACCTGGAGACGGGTCCGCGATGTGCTTCTAGTGCCATCTAATGCCGTAAGTACGTGTAATTCGGAGGCTTCTCCCTTTCCACGGCATAGGCCATCTCAGCGCAACGGGGGTCGCGTAACGTCATGTGGCCTTTGGAAGTTGTAACGATGGGTCATTCACCGCCCAGGATTGTTCCAAGGGGCTGTATAAACACGTACTTAAGATCATTCTGCTCATCGGGTACTCAAAACTTGGTTTCATACACACTGTAGGCTACTCAGTCCTGTCCCGCCCTCCGGTCGGACGGATCAGTCATGCGCTTCCACGATGACGCTGCGAGCATTTGCTCTCTGCGTAACAAATGTCAGCGACATTTTTGAATTCTGGACACGTCAAGCTGACTTACGGTCAAGATGAAGTCGTCTCGACTCTTATTGAACGTCGGCATGCCATGGGATAGGCTTGAGACAAACACGAGCGCTTGGAGGCCTCTTGCAGGTTTGTACATGTTCCATGACATTCAACGAACAGCGGATCAACAAGGCTTGAAGCTGGGATGGTCAGGTAGATAGATAGATAGATATATTGATTTTTCGTATAGCGCATAGTCAAGACTCAAGAGTGCCGTCTTTCGTTGAGTAACAAAAATCCTCCGAGCCAGGATCGAACTAGCGGCCTCAAGATGAATTGCGGGTAACCCATTACAGTCTTGCGCTCTTCCAACTGAGCTATCGGAGGTTAAAACTATAAATGCTAAAAGCTTCTATGATGTTTAGCAAAGCGTCTGTAGTTTTGGCGTTGCTACTTGCTAATGATTGAGCTCTCATTTTTTTYCTTCTTGTTGTCATCGGACTACACATGCGCACAGGCTTTGCTTGACCAGAACAGTAGCTTGGCACTTCGAGGGTCGTCGATATGAAGTGTAAATATGCACATGCGGTTGCACTCTGAAATTTTGGATGCCCACAGCCTGAAGAAGTCATCTTGCAACTTTGGGTATGTGTTCGCCGTACATCCGTTTGAGTTTCCATCATAGGCAGCATAGACGAGAATGCGTGCAGTTCAACCACATCCGCGCTCAGTCCCAAGATACCTTTCGTATGACTGCGCTGGGACCTGCTGGGACGGGCCACGTCTTCAGCGGTTCTGATGGACGCGTCGAGGGCGCAGTGTGGAAGAGGTCAAGTGACAACCATGATGACCACATTCGCACCCTGCGGGATGCGACTTCAAAGTGCGTCGATCCTTCTTTACAGGCACTCTGACGAACACCACATGTATCTGGCCTATTTCTGACGGTGTGTGGGCCTAGAGCGAGAGATCGTCATTGAGTCCTGCCATATCCTGAATGCGAGACTCTTCTCTCGAAGTGGAGGAGCCTTGCACGGGGCATCGATGGACTGCGACTGTCTTGCACGCTTCGTCGCTCGTCTTGATGCACCTTGCCGCTTGCCAGCTGTCTCGGCCCCGTGGCTACCCCGCCGTCTCGCTCAACATTCATCACGGCATATGACTGCTTCTACCTCCGACTCCGTCCAGCGAAGTATTTAATCCCGCTAATGCTCGTCTGGTCTCTCTTCGGGCTCTTGTCTTCGTTCTGTCGCCATGGGTCGCGCTCATCTTCGCCTGCTGTTTGCTGCGCTCGCCCTGTCTGTCTCAGCTTGCTCTGTCTCAGCTATCAACGTGTCTCTGCCCATCTCGGCTCCGGGGAACTCACAAGGCCTATTCCCTACGCTCCTCTCGTTCTCGATTGAACAGGATCGCTGGCCTGACTGGGCTGGTACTTGGGCGCGCAATGAGTTCACCCATAACGCGCTATCGAACTACGCCGCACTCACTGGGCAANCCCCCCAATATCCGCGTAGGCGCTGATTCGGAGGATCACACCTTCTGGTCGCCCACTGTCACGATCGAGGAGGCCTCATTCCCACCGCCGAATTCCGTCACTCCCTANCCCCGAGGCGACGAGCATAACCGTCGGCGACGCGTACTATACCCTCTCCCGTTTCCTCCCACGCGGCACGCGCATGACCTGGGGTGTCAACCTCGGCGCCGACAACGTGACGAACGCGGTCAACATGGCGAAAGCGATCGTAGGCGCGTTTCGCTCCTGGTCCGTCCAGGCCTCAGGCGTTGTCCTTGAACGCATAGAGATCGGCAACGAGGCGGACCTGTACAAGAACAATGGCCTTCGTCCAAGCAACTGGACCGTGGAAGAATACGTCCCAGACTGGATCTCCGTCGCAGGTCCGGTCGCAGAAGCCGCCGGAATCAGTGGGCGAGACGGACCCGTTACGTTGCAAGGTGCTGCCTTTGCGGGCCAAGGATTCACACCTCGAGAGATCTTCGACCTCGGCATCCTTGACAGCGCGCCAGGAAAGGCTATCTCGGTGTCAGCTGCTTCCTTGTGCCGCATGGGTGATCGTGTATGCTGACATTCGCCTTTTGAATTGTGTAGCATCTCGCAACATCGCTACTCGGCGGCGTTTTGCAACGGCGGAGACTTCCCGCTGATCTCGTTCATGAGCAAAGCGAACGTGAGGGGCAACTTGACTGTATTTGAAGCGGACATTGCCGCAACCCAAGCCAAGGGACTTCTCTATATTCTGGGGTACGTCATGATCATCGCTCGTCTTCTTTCGAGTACTCACAATAAATATTTGCCACTTGTATAGTGAGACGAACAGCATCGCATGTCATGGTGCACCCGGTGTGAGCAACACAGCTGGTGCTGCGCTCTGGGCGATCGACTACACGCTTCAAGCAGCCACACTCGGGATCAAAGAGACGTACTTCCACGAAGGTGTTGGGTATAAGTACAACTTTGTTAGCATTGTCCACTCTACTGTGACCACATGAGAACGTTATTGACAAATTCCGCAGATTCAACCAATCACCTTAAACCGTTCGACCATCGACGGCTCCCCGCTCAACCCTCCATCGCCTNCCCCATGTGCAGCCGAGCTACTACGCCGGTCTTCTCATCAACACGTTCATCGGTAGCACGAAGACGTCGCAGATCGTTGAACTCTCTGTCGACGACTCAAACGTCTCTGGCTACGCTGCGTTCGAGCAAGACAAGCTCGTTCGCGTCGCTTTCATCAACCTCAACGCCTGGCTCCTTAGTAGCACTGGGGATCGTCCATCGGTGCATATCGATCTCGACTTCGCCCAGGGCGCGACGGCGGACATCGACGCATTCTGGCACAAGGGTAGCGCAACCGCGCGGAGGATCATCATCGACCACGCAGACGACACCGCGAATCTGACGTGGGCTGGGCAGAGCTATGAGACGCCGGATGCGCACCCTGCGGGCCGATTGGTGCTCGAGCATGTATCTCTGAGCGAGGGGATTGACCTGCGTGCGACCGAGGCCGTTCTGATCTCGTTCTGAGTATATCGTGTATGTACACTGAAATCCCCTCCACGTTCTTGACTCACCCCTTTGCCGTACTCGTCGAGATGTCGCTGTGAGCGACTTCACAATAGCACGCTTCGTTATGCCAGTGCACGATCAGAACGTACAGCGAGTGTCATGACGTTAAGATCCCCAGCCTATGCGCTACGCGACTGTTCCCGGCGACTTTGAGAGTCTGGTGTCATCCCGTGTGAGACCGCCCTTGCCGGCCCGTCTTAAGAATCGTTGCCGTTTACGGCCGAAAGGCGTTGCTCATCTGGTATGTTCCTTCTTGGAGTGGTAACTATGGTCCAATCTTCGAAAACAACAAAGGCTGTCTGTAGTCTGCAACTTTCTGCAACCGGCGGGCATTCGCGCTCAAGACAAATTCGAGTGCTGATTCGCCGGTGACAGTCCGCATTGTCGATCATATCATACCGCCACCGGCACTTGTGCCGTCGGTTGAGCAATACTGTCATACGTGTCGCTATCCTTCCTGTGAACGGTACCGGTACACAGAGCGCCATTTCAGCCCTCTGCACTTGACTCATGCGGACAACAACGCCCTCAGGACAGACAAGCGCAGGCCGGTTTGTCAAGCTTCCCTCGATCAATTACTGGGTGATGACATCTTCTATCAGCCTTACATCGCAGTGCGGGGTTAGCAAATGAATTTGTCGATGCCGACGGCGCCAGCAGTGGGTATCACGGAGACCGGCGAGAACAGTTCCACGATTCAACGTAAGGCACTTCCCCGGCTCGGGCAGCACTCTGGCTGACTAGATACCTGACCCTGATGGAACATAGCAGCAGGCCTCCTTCGGACCTATTCTGTTCGCAACGAGCCCACGCCAATGGCATGAGAATGACCGTCCGCTACCCGCGTGCAGAGGTTGCTATCCGGACGCCCAAAAGGATTTGTTACGGGGGCGCGGCTTTTCAGGGGAGACTGGGCTGAAGCGGGTTACGACATCTCCATTGCCAGATCCGTAACAGTGCGAGAGGAAGGGGCTCGTTATCAGGGCCTGGAGAAGCAAGCTTGCGCTCATGGCAATGCTGACCAGCTAAACATGAACCTTCACCGATGCCGGTCGCCGAGCAACCCACGAGAGCCCGCCTCTTTACCTCCCCGAAAACCTCAGGCTGCGTGTGTCCGCTCTGTTCTCCGCTCCGTTAGTCTCCCGACCACAATTCCAATTCCCGATCCCGCGAATGACAGAGACACGAGCCAGCGAACGAGGTCAGCGAAAAGTCGTGGTCGAATTTGAAGCAAGCCAGCTTACGACATCACGCCAGGTCGTTATTTGACCACCCAATTTGACTCCTCCTCCGAAGTTCGTCTTGTACCGCGATCGGCGGACACCACGCGCATCATCTCCGAGGACCCATTGGTCGTCATCGGAGACACCAGATACGAAGGGGCACCATGTTTCCTATACTTACCTCCGGGACAAGCCGACACGGTGTTCGTTGACTACCTCGACAACCTAAGAGCTGTCGCTAGGTGGCCTGTATGGTCGCACTCACCCGGAACACCTCCAGAAGCAGCCTTCAGTATCCGGGAGATTCCAGGAAAAGGAAAAGGGATGATTGCGCGACGCGCGATTAAAGGAGGCGAGCTCATCTGGTCGGAACGCCCCATCTACGCCGCACGACGGACGCTCACCTGTGCATCCGACCAGACCGACGCCAACGGTATCTTCTACCGGGCGGCCTTGCAGAAGCTGTCGGCAGCCTCTAGAAGAGCCTTCTTCGAATTGGGAAGCGCCTACCCTCAGTCCGAATTCGACGTCGTTCCTGGCATCCTTAACACAAACTGCCTCGAGATCAGCATCTCGGACGGCGACTCACCGGGGGACCACGATCCTGACCCACATGACTCCTTCGCGGGCCTCTTCCCTACGCTCTCGCGGGCGAACCACTCTTGTCGTCCATCAGCAAACTACTACTTCTCCGTGCGGTCGTTCACGGGCCAGCTGTGGGCGACTGAGGATATTTCGCCAGGAGAGGAAATCACTATCACGTACACGCCGCTGACCGCCCCTCGCATGGAGCGTCGTGCTTTTCTCGCTCGCACACGCTTCTTCCTATGTTCGTGCCCAGCCTGCGCGATACCCACAAGCCAAGCCGAGACGAGCGACCGAAGACGAATAGTCATTTGTGAGCTCCTCGCTCGCCTGCAGCACACCCAATACCCACCGCGAATACCGAAGGAGGAACTGGAACAAATTTTGGAATGGGCGGCGGCTGAGCGGATGATGGTCGAGTATGCCAAGGTGTTATTGTTCGGCAGCCAGGTCTTTACGCTCTACGGAGAACGCGAGGCGGCAGCGGAGTGGGCGGCGAGGGCACGGTCAGCGTTCAGGATGGTGGAGGGAGAGTGGTCGCATCACTTGTCACGATGAGCGGGTTAGGTTCCCGGTGTTACGGCATATTTGAGACTTCGGCCAGTTGAATCTGTAGAGATCTTGGACGAGCTACAGGTTATGGGACCATAGGCTGCAGGAGGGACATGGCCAGTAAAACCACTGCATATGCGTACTGGACTCGGACCATGGAGCCTGGAGGGCTGACTCAGACTCGTGAACAATGTCCAATTTATATTGCAAGCAGTAGCTATGACGTACGAGCACGAAGATCCGAGTGAATGACCACAAAGTGCCATAAGTCCTAGACAAATCCAGAGGTTATAGTAGTAACGCGACGCCGAGAATAGAGATGGCGCGGTCAGGTCAGTGTCGAAAATTAGGTGTGTCAAAGACAAAATGATGGGAAGCAATGGAGCTATGCGAGGGTGCGGAGGCATTTTAGATAGCAAACATGCACAACGAGGTAGGTACAGGAGAGTCCGATAGAGTTTGGCTGTTGCAGATTGAGACTCAAGCAGAGGCTCACAAGTCAGACGAGCTCAAGGCATCGTAGGTGGGGCATAGATCGCTCCAGGCCGCTGCAGAAGCATTAACCACTGCATAGGTATCGTCAAGGCAGGACTTACTGGGCACAGTATTGACCGAAGCTACGTCCGGCGTGTCCTCTGCAAAGACAATGGCGAAGCCGGCCTCGAGATGGAAGTCGATGTGGCAATGGAGGAACCACGGTCCGGGGTTGTCGGTCTGCAGCGCTTAGCGATCAGCATCCTCTAACTTCCACATTCAGCTAAGTCTTACAGTGAAACGGATAGTGACATTGTCGCCAGGGTTTCCAGTAGAGACAGTATCACGTTGANGGGGGGTTGACGTAGTTGTACTCGCTGCTGCCTGCGCTGCGCACCACGGAGAAAGTATGCTTCGCACGTTCCGTCAGTCATACTGCATATGCTAGTAGATGCGAGAAGACCTACACCGTGCAAGTGGAACGGATGAGGTGCGCCAGGAGCATTGGTCGCACCATCCGTAGTGATGATAGGGAACGACACCTCAATGGTGGAGTTGGAGGGCAACACGTAGACGCTACCGTTCGGAAGGAGCTGAGTCGCAGATTGCGCGCCGCTGAGAATCTGGAGAAGGACTGGCACAGTCGGAGGAACAAATGTATCGCCATTGATGAAGAAGTTCGTGCCGTTCTGCGAATACGTAGTGTTATGAGATGACCATTCGCACGCCAGGTAGTCCAAAAATGCCACTTACGAACGAGAAGTTGAGGTTCAGAGCAAGGTCAACGCCTCCCGCAACCGGATCGCCAGGCTACACGTTCCGTCAGTATGCTTAACCCCTACGCACGATGAACATTACAACTCACCGCAGCAGGGTTGTCCAGAGGGACCAAGTCGCTTTCCGTGAGGGGAATCACGCTGGTCGTCGCATTGGTCGTCGGATCAACTTCATCCGCTCCAGAGTAACGCAAGATCGCCGAGTTCAAGCCGCCTGTGGTGTCAACAGTGCCGGTGTTCGGGATGGCACGGATCCAGTAATTGTCGATCGCTTCGGTCGCGTTGAGCTACACACGTTCGTGAGTATCATATCAAAACGCATTGACCTAACGAAGACTTACCACGAACGAATACCTTTGCGCAGCGAAGATCTGGATGGAGTCAACAGTCAAAGGCTCATGGTTGACTCCATCGACTTCGATGACCGTCATGTTGTGGCCGTCAATAGAAAAGGTGAAGTTGGGGTCGCAAGAAAGCGAGACAAGCCGGAACCGATAGCTACGACAGACACGGCAGATCAGCCCCATACCGTCATCTCTGCACTAACGCAATGCGTACCGTTTCCCTTGTTCCACAGTGATCACAGCCAGTTCTGACGCATTTCCGCCGGAGTAACGGCCAAGCCCGTTAATCAGGACTGAGTCCGCACCAAGGCTACAAGAATTATCAGCCTTCGTCGACGTGGGAGAAACGACCACAACGTACGGGAACGCAGGGCCCAGCTTCGCGGCTGTGTGGTACCAGTCGGACAAGGTGATAACGGTGGAATCTGTTGTTGTGCGTTCAGAATTGACTGCAAATGAAGCCATGGACGCATTCTGGCTCTCACCGTCGTCGACATCGTACAAGTCTGCGTACGGGTCCGCCGGGTCGTAGACGACTAACGGGCCGCGGAGTCCATCACAGTACTGCGTTGACAGATGGCTATGATACCAGAAGGTGCCTAGCCACGACTTCTTCAGCATCATCATGCGGAGATAAGTATTAAACTAACGGACCAGCTTGATCAGGAACCGTGAAATCGTACAAGAACGAGTTCCCTGTAGCGATCGGGCACTGGTTGACGAAAGCTGCACCGTCTGCCCAGTTCGTCCCATGTTGGAAGAGACCGTGCCAATGCTGAAGTCACCAAAGCCCGTCAACACCATCCACCTCGAGGCAAGTTCACTTCCAACTTACGATGGTGGTAGATTTCAACATAGTCTCGTTGCTGAGGTTGTCGATAACGTTGATCTGGAAATTATCACCCTACAACAATCCGTCAATGACAGTCACACGAGCGAGATGCAATATGTGCATACCTTGTTTCCGGCGATGAGAGGGCCGGGGAAGACGCCGTTCATGACCACGGCAGCACGGGTGTACCCATCGGGAGTGATGTCGGCGTTGGAGATGGTCAGGTCAGTGACGGGGCCAATAGCACCGCGCACGACGTGACACAAGGATAGAGAGAGAACAACGGAGCGTATGAGGCTTTGAAGACGGCCCATGGTAGGACGAATCTTAGAAGTGCGGTAGAGGGGCGGTCTGGGACTGATGAATGAGAGGCGAGTGTCGTAGTTGGCTGAGGTTTGTAGGAATTATCTCGAGGGCTTTATACGTTCGCGCATATCTCTCCAGACCAGGTACTCGACGCTCCAGGGCGAAGGCCATCGACACATCACGGCGCATTGGAAAACACTCGCCGGTTCCGAGAGCGGATTCCCGTGGGCAACCCAATGCATTGCCGCGCGCAGAGGTCGCGCGCACGTCGGACGACAGCCAACAATTAGCCGCCCTGTGCTTCGTAGGCATATTTCCCTCAACGTCTCTCGTGGCTACAAAGTCGTCGTTTGAAGCAAAGCCGCCTCTATGTATATCGCGACGCCTGTAGTCACTTCAGTGGCATGTAAAGGCATCCAAAAGTTACACACTCTCACAGTGGCCAGAAGCGTGCATTACTAGCTTCAACTACTTCCATGTGGGCCACACCAGCTCGTCTGGATCCCGACCTAGGTGGCCGGTAGCACGCATCAGAGGATGGGCTGCGCATGTCTGGATGGAACGGGGGCACTCAATGGACTGTGCGTGAAAATGATGCATACTCACAGGCAAGGCGGGATTCATACTGCGGATACCGCTTCCTAGGAATGTGTTTCCATGTAAGGTGAGAGGCGGGGCGAGTGCGTTGCTGCGACCAGGTCTGCTGAGCTTGCGAAGGTCGTACGCACTTATGACGACTTCCTTCAGACCCTGGTGGCTGGGTTGTAGGACTGATGCCGGTTGAAAAGGTACCACTTACTGGCGAAAGGAACGTATGCTGCGGTAGTAGCCGGGAGTTGAGTAGCCGTACGGTTGCCGCATGGTTCTTTCTTGTCAATGGTCGGCTCCGCTTCCATCTCAATTCGCACTTGCAACTTCTGAGACACCAAACGCAGTACCGTTTGTGCGCAGCAGTGCTTCCAGCCAGCCAATGTCATAGCCTTGGGCGTTAGCATGAATAGTTCGTCAGTATATGACCACGGCCTGCGCACAGAGCTGTTGTGAGAGGTTACGTTACTACCGCGGATCCGACGTACGGAAATCAACTCCATCCTTCTTGAGCCATTTGTGCGGCACATACCGTGCAACCCATTGGATTCATGCACGACCGTGCTCGATCTTCTCATTTGCGAACTCGAAGTGCGCCACTAAGTCATTGTGACTCTATCTGGTGATCATCCCTGCCTGTGTAGACGCGCCTAATACTCGAAGCGCTCATTAAGTAGTAAGAATGTACCAATAGTAGTACCAATGAATGACAGTGTGTTCAGATGCGAGCCGCAGTGAGCCTTTGACGAAGGCCATGAGGCCGTGCAGCGTCGCTTGTGCGTTGTTTTCCCATCAGTGCCTTATCTTAGATGTCGCTGCTGCGGCCTAAACCGATGGTCGGATGATTCTGGGACGCTGCAGGAGTATGAACATTGGAGACCTACCATACAGAGCGATGGATAGGCTAAACGTCACGGCAACAGACCGGTGCCGGATGTAGTGTCGTTCGCCTGTAGGCCTTGCAGCCCGTAGCCTGGGAACGAAAGTCTTCACAACGGCGCCGTTCAGCGGATACTTTTGCGATTGGCGGAAATTTGACTCACATCTACTCCGTCTTCATCATCCACCCTATGTAAAGTTCCCATGAAGGCATCAGGTACGTGCCTCCGTCTGTTCGCACCGTACATTTAGGACCGTACTCAGCCAGGAAGCAAGGTGTATGACCTGGCCAAATGACTGCGGCTGGCGCGAGCGTCGCATCGGCGGGCGGACGATGCACGGCCGCACTGCGCTTTTGTCAGCTTCAATGCCGCACTTTGCCGTTTGCACCCTCCTTGGCACTGAAGACGAACTTATAAGTTCGGTGGTGGAGCGGCGGTGAATAATAATCCCTCCGCTCCAGACTTGTTCATTTCACATCGCTTCAGTCGCCTACTATGCAGTTCAAGACCTTCATCGCCCTTGCGAGCGTCGCCGCCGTCGCTTTCGCTGCCGTCAGTACACTTCGCCCTAACGATCCTAGCCCTTGAAGACTGAGAGTGCAGCTCTCATAGCCCTCCGAAGGCTCCGCTGATGCTGAGAATACCCTGACGACGGCGGTCACGACCGACACGTTCACTGCAAGCAAGATTTTGCAAAGCTTTGAACAGAGTGCGTCAGCGAACCCTTGTTGCGACGCAGATACTCACCGTCATTCCATAGCTCTGCCTTGGGTCACCACTATCACGACCCACACTATTTGGACGGTGACCCACACCGTGACTATGGAGGTCCCCAGCGGCACGCCGTCGTCCGCCCCGGCTTTCTGAGCGAAGGCGTAATCTGCATCAATAGCAACGTCGGAAGCCGGGAAGAAGGCGTAATTCATGATGTTCTTTTCGTTGATATCGTTGGAGAGCTGTATGCTTCGTTTGTGTGATATTGAATTGTCTTGTCGTTGTGCTCAGTGGATGTTTCTCGGCGCATCCCGGTGGTGAAAGAGCCATAGATGCCTTCACAAGGGTCACCAAGTAAACCCACCCACGCCAAGCTGCGGTGCCTTGGCCAGTGCTACAATGTGACACCCCATTCTGAATTTGCAAAGGCAATCCTGTCACAGCGACTGTTAGTCACAGTGAGTAACCTTGGAGAGAACATTGTGCTTGTGGGGGTTTTGCTTGACGTTGAAGAAAGCTGCGATTATCGAGGTGTTCGTGCAGAGTACAGGATCAGAGAGTCGCCGGCAATGTAGACAGATCGATGAATAAGATAAGTCAATAGCAGTTACACATTTCGACAGCAGATCGACTGAGAGCGCAGGAAATCCGAGCGAGGCGATATCTAGGAGAGGGCGCGGGGTTCTATAGGTCCAGGAGGCTGTAGCAAGGATTGTAGCTATTCGGATGGTAGACGTAAGCAACTGCAAGTTCCCGGGCGCACAAGTGACTATACCTGATCTAAATCCACACCATTAGAAACATCTTCCGTGTTGCCGTCTTCGTTCTCCAATGAAGCCTGCTGCGAGTCTTCTCGACTTTGCGGAGCCTAGGCATGCAGCATGAATATGCGGATGGCTACACGGTGAACACTGAGCACTTACGGCAGCACCGTTGCCTTGCCCTGCGGCACCCTTCTTCTGGCCTTTGCCTCCTGCTTGACCTGCTGCACCGGGAGGCTCCTCTCGAGGGACAATGTCGATGAGGAAGTCAAATTGATCGGACTTGCTCAGGGCCTTTGCAATGTCGGCCCGAGATAGTGTTCGTCGCTTGTTAGAGTCGGCAATGATGAACGCTCTCGCAGTAATCTCCGCAATGAAGACTGCATTCCCAGTAGGTCATTCTACATGGATGATCCAGCGCGAACGAGGCGGTGAGACTTACTTTCACACGCTTTGCAGAATAGGATGGGTGCTGAGCATCGCATGAGCATGCGGTATGAGGCTTCGCAGAATGTTCAGCACCCACCGTCAGCCGCTATCATCTGCGTAACATGCCCATCTGATTTCACTACGTGTCTCTTGCTGAGCTATTGCGATTACTGACCTTGACCTCAGGGTCACTCTTCATGACTTTCTTGATGCGCGCGAGCGGGAGAGGAGGATGGCGATAATCTGGTGTCTCCTGTTCAGCCGCGTCGACTTGGCGCTGCCAGAAAGAACGCAAGAACTCATGCAGCGGCTCTCCAGGCTGTACGAACGGTTTCGACGAAGAAGAGGACATGGTTCACAGTCAAGCTGAGAGAGCAACTTCCAGAGCTTCAGTCGCGCGCCGATCGAGCAGCCACCGACGCGCCCTGAGTTTAGGCGGAGGATGAGCGGTGTTGCAACATTGATCATCTATTTTTCAGCGGAGTGACAGCGGAGTTTCACATCTGCGCGTCTCTGGCCGGTTGAGCGCGAAGCTCGTCGCGTCCCCCGGCCTCTAGCTTACATCGTCTTTGTTCTCCTAGGCGAAGCTATCAACCATGTCTAGTGTCATGAAAACCTCTACGGCAGGAGCCTCTTCGTCTGCTCCCGTCGCTCACAATGCTGTACCTCCCCCTCCTAAGACATCTGGAACGCGTGCATCGCGCATCGCACCCCATTCGCACATCAAGGGTCTTGGTTTGAATGCCGAAGGGTTTGCCGCGACGGATGGTGCTGGTTTCATTGGACAGACCGCTGCGCGAGAGGTATGTTGTACATTTTTGTGTCGGTTTTTAAAGTCGGTTCAGAATGGGCAAGGGAGCCATCTGACCCTACGAGCGCAGGCTTGTGGAGTTGTCGTCGATCTTGTCAAGTCGCGCAAGTTCTCTGGGCGTGCGTTGCTCCTTGTTGGCCCTCCTGGTACTGGGAAGACCGCTCTCGCGCTTGCTATCTCTCAAGAACTAGGCGCGAAGGTGCCCTTCTGCCCTATGGTTGGCTCGGAAGTTTACAGTACAGAAGTGAAAAAGACGGAAGTCCTCGCTGAAGCGTTCCGTCGCGCGATCGGTAGGTCTCTCACAGAGTCAGAATGAATTGCGGTTAACGCTAATGAATCATAGGTCTCCGGATAAAGGAGACGAAGGTTGTGTACGAGGGCGAGGTCACTGAGCTCACGCCCACGGAGTCAGAGAACCCTCTGAGCGGGTACGGCAAAACCGTCTCACACGTAGTTGTTGGACTCAAGACCGTCCGCGGGACGAAACAGTTGAGACTTGATCCGAGCATATATGAAGCTATCCTGAAGGAAAAGATACAAGTAGGCGACGTCATCTACATCGAAGCCAACTCAGGTGCCGTGAAGGTACGTACGACGCCCTGCGCCCTTGTTTGTGCAGCTTGTAGATTCCCTCATTTCAGCGCGTTGGCCGTTCGGATGCGTACGCGTCCTCGTATGACCTGGAATCAGAAACCTACGTTCCTTTGCCCAAAGGAGACGTACACAAGCAGAAAGAGCTTGTCCAAGATGTCACACTAGGGGATCTTGATGCAGCAAACGCCCGACCACAAGGAGGGCAAGACATCATGAGTGTAATGGGTAGCCTGGTGAAGAGTGGCCGGACCGAAATCACTGAGAAGCTACGACGAGAGGTCAACCGAGTGGTAAAGGGGTACGTTGACCAGGGCGTAGCGGAGGTCGTCCCCGGTGTTGTTTTCATAGACGAGGTATGTGAAAATGGCATGTCCGGATCTCAACATAATAAGCGAACATGCTGCAGGTCCACATGCTCGATATTGAATGCTTCACATACCTCAATGCCCTGCTGGAGTCTCCTATGGCTCCGACCGTCGTCCTTGCGACAAATCGAGGAAATGCGCTTGTCCGCGGAACAACCGATATCTACGCACCGCATGGCATCCCTGTAGACTTACTTGATCGGTGCGTCCATTCTCGTGACCACAACCCGCAATGGCATGATGTACTCACCGTCTGTCGCTCAGGTGTCTTATTGTGAGAACAACACCGTATGAGAAGGACGCAATCGCGAAGGTCGTCCAATTACGTGCGAATGTAGAGGGTTTGAAACTTGGCGACGGAGTCCTCGATCGTTTGGCGCAAAAGGGGCACGAGAGCTCATTACGGTAAGCCCCCATTTTCAGTGTCTAGTATGCTTGCTAAGATTACCGTTCAGCTACGCGCTCCAGCTCCTCACACCAGCCTCGATCCTCGCCACTATTGCTGGTCGCAAGCAGATCGAGCTCGAGGACATCGACGAGATGGGAGAGCTGTTCCTGGATGCGAAAACCAGTGCGGACATAATCAGCCAGCACCAAGACAGCGAAGCGTCATAGTCTTCCCGCGAGCTTCTGCCGTGCTTCGGGTGGTCGGTACGGGTGCTGTGTATTTGGTGCTTCGTTTACTTGGTTTGCCCCGCGCTGTATCTTGGCTGACCATTTGTGCCAGTCAGGTGAAGCTTGGTGTACCAAAATGATGACGGAGCTCGAACGATTCGTCCCCGTTTCTTGTATTAGACCACGCGCACGATCAATGCGAGTCGTGGACGTCGCGTAGGAAGAAGGTTGCATCTCGCCGGGTGCCAGACTGCACTAGTCAATACGCCGACCGGTCATTCGGGAAGTCGGATCGGCGAGCGCATTGCCAGCTACTACTCCGGTTTCAGGATTGCCAAGCGGCGGCTTCAACAGAAGTGGTGCCAAACAACTCTTGGGATCATATCCATACTGAACACGGCGGTGCGATTGTAGCTGTCTTGACATTTTGGTATCGTGAGGCATACCAATCCACGGTGTGCGTCCTCTCCCTAGCCATGTCTCATGGGTGTCCGTACATGCACCAAGCAAAGCGGTGATACTGCGACACGTAAGATGGCATATGGGCCGCCGGCCCCGATCTCACGCGTCCCTTTCATTTGCTCGTCAGGTTCCCCCAGTCAGCTTTGGTGGCTAGTGGTCACCTGTGCCCCCTGACCAGCGTCTTCTCGAAGACATGTTGTGGCATATTGAGGGCTAGGTGTTTCTTAGACAGGCACATGACCGCTAGCTGGGAAACAGGCCTATTCAAAGTCGGCGAACGCTTCCTATATGAAGGGGCGGCATCAGGTGCGTCTACGTGCGCCGCTTCATGTATTGCAGTAGTGCTGAGCTTGCGTCGAGCGAGAAGCAACCGGGATAGGACCCGAGGATAGAAGTAAATCACTCACTATATTACTAGGGAAGCGGCGAACACTGGGTCGCGCCGGTTTGAGCCGCGGATGACGTGCCTACAATGCCGCAGTATCACTTCGCACACCATTCCATGTTACGTGAAGCCCGTCGTTCTGCGGCCACTACTACCGCAACGGCCGCAACAATCAATAATGACGACACCAGGCTGCGAACACTCCGGCCCCAGTACCGACCTGAGCGGCCTGAGCACGAGAAATGGCGCGACGTTTGTGAATGTGAAGGAGCACGTGGTGAGTACCTCCCTGGCTCCGCGATCGTAGCGCAGCAGTGCGGTGAAGGTGTCGCCATCCAACCGGGTGTATTGGACAGGCGCAGGGAGCATGGTTCCTTCACTTTCGCTTTTAGAGGTATGACATTTCAACTTCTGTACGGCGCACATCGCATACAAGGGTTTGTTGAGGCGCCCTGTCGAGCTGTAGCGTCGCCTCAAGTCTCCGCCACACAGCGTTATCTCGAACGCCGATATTTCTTTGAACTTACCGAGATCGCGCAGACGTTATGTCGTGGTACGGCAGAACAAGGACATGGCCTCTCTCGACCCAGTCCGGAATGCTCGGTCCCCGTCCTGGCCGGAGAGGACCAAATCGAGCATGGGACGCGAGCGTGTGCGCCGTTCCTGTTCGGGCACTGGCCCTGGCACAAGAAGCGCGGCCGCGCTTCTTCTTCCCCGTCTATTCAGCCCAGAGGCCCGCAACTGGTGTGAAACAGCTCGCGCAGCCTCTTTCGAAGCTGACACGGTGATGCGCACAGTCTTCTGTCCTCGAGGGTCCTCGGGCGTGCCGCATCCGGCTCGAGGCGTCAATGACTGCTCGCGCCATTTAAGTACCCTCTCGTCGCAGCAGATCCAACCTACTCCCTCGCCCCCTCGCCACTCGCCCTTGCCCTCTATCCCCGAACACTTCCGGACTTCCGTGCTGATTCGCACGACCAGTCGAATCTCTGCGCACACCCCTACTCTGCGACAATCATGGTGAACAGGTCTCTGCCATATTTCCTTGAGGACCGCACCGGTCAGCATACTGGCACCGATTTTGACGAAATCTACGACCGCCTATTCCTCCACGTCGCGCGTGCACCACCCAGCCAAACCCGGGATCCCGCTGGTCTCACACTGATGATGTACGACACCGGCCGACGCTCATCAAGTCGGCGGCAGTCTCGACCATCATTGCGGGAGCCCTCGGTGATCCTGGACTTCGGGACTNAATGGAGCGCTGGGTACCATCTCGTTCCCCGGCTCGTCTGTCTCGATGCCGATGAGCCAATACTTGCGGAAGACGTCCATGTTTGCAGGGTACGTCGACTTTCCGTACACGTTGCGACCAATCTTCCTAATCACCTCGAATAGCTCGCTCTCGAGGAAGTTCACTGCCTCAAACGGCGAGGACTACCGCTGGATATACCGAGGCGTCAAAGAGCATGAGTGGTTAGTAAGTCGAAGTATCACCGCCATCCTCCGCCGACATTGTCTGATAGACGCCATCAGTGCGTTGACTCTCGTGACTACATTGTCGCGCAATACACCCTCAAACCCCCAGACAAGCCTGCTTACAACACCTCCGGGAACATCTTGACGATTGATGAGCCCTTCGTCCACTTTGCTCTCGGTGAGTCCGTGTATCTGTTCGCGTGCTTGTGCATTGATGCTCATACGATACTGTCACCCTTTGACAGAGATACTCGCATCTCTTACTATCATGAGGCATCTTGCTGCTAGCAAGTGCTGACCGACGTCTGATCTCCCGATTTCTGCCTAAAAACAGTGGACGGGCGCGGCGCAGGCTTCCATGAATCCCCCTCCCACTTGCATTGACTTTTTGTAGCACTATCATTATTGGACTTTGCTCCATTCTTTCTTGACGTGTACATTATTCTTTGCGTGCCATGTTTTGTGAATGTATCACCAATGTTTGCCCGGTTGACTCGTTCGCAATACCACCTTCGCTATTCCCGAGGGCCTCTCGAGACTGCACCAGCGTCTCCCACTCGAGAAGCGCTCTGACGTCCAATGAGCGTCTCTCAACGAGTGTAATCGACCAAGTAGACTTACCTTTCTACTATCAACTCGAACGTCTCATGTATTCTGGGATTTCTGTCTGGTGTACAATCTCCTACTCAAACGATGACGAGTACATCTCTTGCTGAAAGCGGAAACGAGTCGACACGAACATAGCCTGGAAGAGGCTCGCCAGGCGTCCCAACTCAGCGAGACACGTATCCGCGAGCTTAAACGTGCGGAGACCACGAACTGCATGAGTATGTAGCTCCCGTAGCATCCGGGAAGCCGCCCTCGTCACCTGTTCCTTTCAAAACGTGCTAGCTGCAAGTGCTAGTCATCAGCGATTCTTCGAAGTCCTGAGCTACACGGATATACTCGCTCCACCCTGGCCTTCCTGACGGCCCGAGGTTGTGTTCGCCCTCCAAGTAGTGTCTGTCATGGTGCTGTCGGCCATCTTCTCGTACACTCCTACCAGAGCGGGCTCTACTCGTCATGAGACAGGTCTGTCTTGTTTACCACGTATGTTCATGGTCTAGAACCACGAGCTCATTGAGCATGAATCGGTAGCTCCTAAAAGGATGTCTTATCAATATGGCAATTCTTCGGCATCATAGTGAATGGTATGCGTCCTTCATCCGGTCATACGGGACGGCTAGGACTGCTTCCTGAACTCGATGTCGCAGAGGCTTAGCAACTGGGTTCCGGTATGATGTCACACTCCAGCGCTGTCACTGCTCGTCCAGCGATCATGTCAGTGGACGACGGCAAAGGTTCTGGTAATTCTCGCATCCTGGTGCTGCACATACGTGCGACATTCGGCCCACTCAGAGCTACCGGCCGACCTCAAGTGCACGAAGCAGGACGGCCAAGCTATAAAGAGGCGCATCGTTCAGCGTCATCTGTATCCCCATTAGCATACAGCGCTCAGTATGAAAGTCGTTTCTCTTACAGCTGCTGCTCTTCTTGCGGGCTCTGCCTCCGCCCACACCATCTTCCAAAAGCTCTACGTAAATGGCGTCGACCAAGGCGAGCTCACCGGCATACGTGCGCCTGACTATGATGGGGTACGTCACTCCACCAGCCCTCATACCCCCGCACGATACATAGTCTAACTCAAATCGCGGTAGCCCATCACGGACGTGACATCGAACGACATCATTTGCAATGGAGGTTAGTCGGCGTTTGAGGAAATCAGCACTGAAATCGGTTTGGCTCACGTTGGACGAGCAGGTATCAACCCCTACCACCAGCCCGTGTCGCAAGCCGTCATCGACGTCCCTGCGGGTGCTACCGTGACTGCCGAGGTATGATTCGTAATAGAGACAGTAGTTCGCCTTCACTGAATCCTCTCGAAAGTGGCACCATACCCTGGATCAGCAACCGAATGACCCGGCGGACCCCATCGATGCGAGTCACAAGGGTCCAATCATCTCCTACTTGTAAACCTGTCTTCGCTCTATCTTTGTTGTGTGACCTCGACTTATTCTTGTGTGCTCAGGGCGAAGGTTCAGGATGCGACCGACATGGACGTGACGGGTCTGCAGTGGTTCAAGATCTATGAGGACGGCCTAACCGTCTCTGACCAGACATGGGCCGTCGACCGCCTCATTGCGAACAAGGGCAAGGTCACGTTCCAGATCCCGAGCTGCATTGAGTCCGGCCAGTACCTGCTCCGGCACGAGATCATTGGTGAGCTGCGTATGCCCCCTGGCGGAAGAAGGGAAAGTCTGACAGTCTGTCCGTCTGTCAATAGCGCTTCACGCGGCGTCCAGCTACCCCGGTGCGCAGTTCTATATGGAGTGCGCTCAAATCAACATCACGGGCGGTTCTGGGTCCAAGAGTCCCGCGACTGTGCCATTCCCGGGTGCGTACCACGGCACAGACCCTGGTAAGCCATTGTATTCTATCTGGCGTACGTGGGCGGCCGACAGTACTCTTAGGCATCAAGATCAACATCTACCAGACCTTGAACAACTATACCATCCCGGGTGAGTTCCATGCTCTGTGTGAGGTTCGAGTCGTAGCTGACGTGCTGAGTTGCATTTTACTCGGTGTTTTTGTAGGACCTGGTGTTTTCAGCTGCTGAGTCTCGCAAGTCTCATCAGACATCAGTGAGTTCGTGCTCCGGCAGTAAAGTCTTCCCTCAGTGAGGAAGATCATATGTATCAGACCACATATGACAAGCGTCAGTTCTTGTTGAGCAACGTCCAATCGAGCTTGTTTGAAGTTCTATGACCGCCAGTATCCTGCTGAATCACTTTGCGAGATCTTGCATGGATCTAAACATAGACAAAGCGCTCCCGCTCGATCAACTACGGCGTCGCACAGTAAGCTATGGAGCGCTCTTGGGACAATGTAGCCCTTAGAGCCAAAGATGAGTGCAAGAACATCACAGACTACTCGGCGGCTGGAGTGCAAGGTAGACATGTACCGCCCGTCCCGGACAAAACGTCTTCCCAAGATCACTGTGCGTACCACCGACAATCCCAGGAAGAATGACGAAACCTTGGATCGAGCTTGAGAAGGCACGCGGGTCCTTTGGCGGCGATCATATACTGTGGTCCTGAATCGCAATGGTTGTGCATTCAGTCGACAGGACGTTCCCCGCAAGCCCCGCCCATCTTGACAGACTGTGCCCCAACTCGGTTAGTACTTCACGATCGTCTCCAATCGCCGTAACTGAAGAACAAACATCTTGCATAGCTTTCCGCTACCGTGCTTGTGCGACGGACACACGGCGGCAATAACGAAGGCGCCCACCCCGCGGCCGGGACCGTCGCTCCTGTATCCACGGGGTTACCATCTCTTCTACCTCTTCCCACACCGCCATCCTCGTCTGCAAGCAATCAGTCCCCTTTCGGTATAGCAGCGAAGTCGCTGACGGAAATTATGCAGCGGCTGCTTTCTCCGAAGTACTGATGCATGGTATGTGTCGTCGCATAGACATCCCAAGACGAGCCCCTCCACTCTACTGCATACCACCGGAGCTCGTGCAGGCTGCTGACAACAAGGCCTTGGGATAACTCCGGATGCCGCTCAGCACCTGCCGACCGTTGTCGCATTCGAACTAGCACTTCTCGTTCTCTCACTCATGTTACCGATGTCGATTGTGGTTCCCGCAGTAGGATCGGCGGAGCTGCACCCCGGCCTGTTCTTGTTCCGACTGAGGGGAATCGACAAGTCCATCGAGGTGTATGGACTCAGACTACAGCTCCAAGCAGTATATAAGGTGTGCTAGGGAGGGCGATGAACCTCAGCATCTCATCTTCTACGCTCTCTCAACTCAACCCGCGCATCCACAGCCACTCGTATATCTCAACAATGGCCATCGTCGAGAAAACCATCAGCGTCACTGCGTATGTTCCGCTGCTCATGGTGCTGTATGCCGGTATTCATCGGTACCGTTTGCTAGCGACAACCTTGACCAGAAGGTCAATCTCATGATGGCTTTTATGCCACCCACGGTCGACTTCGACAACGTGGTTCCGATTGCCTGGCAGTCAGTATAGTCCAACGTATGAGATGTAGCCGTATACTCATAAGGCTTGTTCTCTGCTAGGGTTATCTCGCTGAAAGGCACGGGTACGCTGGGCCCAGATACTCTGACAGCTACAACGTAGAAGGCTTACATCATGACATCCTACCCCATAGACTCCGAGAGCTGGAAGTGGAACAGCTCGTGAGTTGTCTGCACAAGACCAGTGTCGTAGCCTGAGGCCGCTTGCTCAGACCGATCCCTTCAGGTCTGCAGGAAGCCGTGCGATCGTCGACCCGAACAATGCAACGGTCATTAGCCGCGAATACAAGCCGATCAATGTCAGTCTTACATCTCTCTCTGGAGCATCACGACTGGCCCTAACACTTGATATGACCGTAGGTCGGACGGAGCTCCAACATGACCCAGGACAAGACCGTGCGTCCTCCGGTGTACAAGTTTTCGGCAAGTACATTTGATATGGAGCTATCGTGGTCGACCATTGACGCCGGTGTAGGCTCCGACTACATACTCTGGAACCAACGCCCGCGTGGTCAATCAATCTGGAGCTTATGCTGATATTGGTGCCGGTATGCCTCAAACATCCAATACGCAGCCACTGAGCTATTTTGACCGCTTTGCTTGAATTCTAGGGTTCGTGACCGACAACGGCGACACATTCAACACCGTGCTCGTCAATCGCCGTGTCGCGTACGTCTCCAGAAGCGTTTTCTCACGTACTGGTATCAATAACTAACGAAATTGCAGTCACACCGCCGAGGCCTTTGTGGACTACGAACCGGTCTTGACTATCTGGGCCACTGCTGACTATGCGGAAGACCAGCTATTGGACAGCGGCGTCAAAACGATCCCTACGCTGTGGAGCCGCAACCTCTTGACCATTACCGGCGCCCAGGTCCGGCTCGCTGTATCGCGCGATAAGACTACTGGAGCTGTCAGCATCAAGCTCCAATCTGCCCCCAGCGCGTTCCAGGTCAGCGCAACCTCGGCCGTGAGTCTGCAAGGCTGCGCCAGTCACCCAAGCTACATCTCTTTTTTTCCACAGACCGTCTACAAGGTTGACCTCGCGTTCGCTTCCCCTGGCATCGTTCAGAACGGCGTGAGCGATATCGCCAAGTTGCTCATTGGCAAAGGCTATTCGCTCAAGTACACTGCGAAGGCGAGTACTGAGTATCCCTTCTCACATGGGTGCATGAGCTGGTCGCTCACCTCTTCGTTTCCAGGGATTTGATACCGAGGCCCATCTCGAGCTGGTCCTCCCGCAGAAGGTCAGCTGCAACGACGCTGAGCTGGCTGTCATCGCTGCTATCAACACCACTCCGACTATCTACGGAAAGGTCTTCGTCAAAGGACACAGCGGAGCCACTCTCTTGAAATCGGAGACGCACTTCGAGACTTGGCTCGATATCAACCCGGCCAGCCCCCGATGGTTTGGTGTCATCACAGACGGCCCGGTATGCGACAATCGTGAGGTGCGAGGCGTTTGCTGACGTGCGCTACACACAGAACGCCGCTTTCGACGGCACGAACGGAGAGGCCTTCGCTCAGGCCAACGCTGAGGACGGCACCGGAGAAATCATCGAGGAGAGTGAAGAGCCTGAGGCTGCCGCCCCGGTCACCAAGGCCAAGGGGAACGGCAAGTTCGGGTCCGTCCGCGCCGGCAGTCGTCGTGGCATTCCTTCCTTCGATTGAAGATCTGTGCCTGGTGTGGTATACGCCATGGAGTTGCCACGAACAGAGAGTTACTTTGAGCATTGTGTAATCGCTTTCTTGGAAAATCTATGACTTGTCCTATGCATCTCTGGCTGACGAATGGGTGCTCGTACTACCATAGTAGTACTACCACAGTAAGTACGAACTTCACCCCGAGCGCTCCAAGTTATCTCGCCTCGAGATTCATTCCGTGTGGGCGAGTCTGAGGCGACTAGTAAAAGTACAGCATGACTCGAGTTTGGTTCGAACATACCACGGTCCCTGTTGGTATTAGGTAGTATGTCTGCCTAAGGAAACCGCCTACAAATCCAGGGTTAGGGTTGGCTTCTGCGAGCGCCTCATAGCTGTAACTCCGAGTCCGAGTGACGACTCTGATCACCGAGTCCGGCAGTATCGGAAATTCCTCTTCTCAACCACAAGAAGGTCGAATGGAGGATCTGTCATTTTGCTTCCATCTCCAGTCATTCCGCCGTGTCCAATCGCAAATTCACAAGATGTATGTCCGAGTCAACATCGTAGATGCTTGGTTCTACATATCACGACACGAGCTTCAAGTGAGCAGCCTAAATTCCACGAAGGTGGTTGCAATCGATCAGGTCAACATCTACTATAAGTTCGACAAAGACGCTATTCCAGGTGAGTTCTATCTGAAGATTTGCGAACGAGCATCTGAGTTTGATTGTACCTACCGTCGTCGCATGACTTGAGGTTCTGTTCATCATATCCGACCCCTCGAATACTGTAAGATTCTCACTTGCGGTTTTATAGATGCCGAATAGGTCCCCATGCATCAAACCACATACAGCATGCTCTCGTAGCTGATCTACACCAGTTTCGAATTCGAATTGATCAAGCCCTGGCTTCTGTGGTCGTGCCTCCGCTCGCCGCCAATTTTGAGCCACTTCGAGATCTTGAACCAGGATGGACTTTGACCTCTTGGGACAATCGTGCTCGCCTAAACGATTACCACTTTTGGCTTCGTCGAGCTTGGCCGTAAGTCTTGTAGGACCGTGCCGTCCCAAGCGCCGTCGTAAAGTCTGAGGTATATGTTTGGGCATCGCGCGGTATCTTTGCCTCTCTGATCGAAGAGTCGCCGGATGCTGAGCCATCGCCGATCGGAGCGATTCAGATCAGCCTGTACTATGCCATGGGCCTCGCAGGTAGGCTCACGCAGAGGAATGGAAGTATTCGTGCACTAACGATTCCATTCTCCGGGGTTACTGACGACTCGCGCTTGACAGGGTATCTCGCGGCTCCTCGCGCGAGTGCCAGTGCATGATCTCACCTGTTCATTTCCAGGGATCCGATACTGAGGCCCATCTCGAACTGCGCCTCCCGCAGAAGGTCAGCTGCAACGAGGCCGAGCTTGCCGTCATTGCTGCTATCGATGCCAACACGACTGTCTATGGCAAGGCCTTCGTCGAAGGACACAGCGGCGCTGCTCTGTTGAAGTCCGAGAAGAACTTCGAGACTTGGGTCGTTATCAACCCAGCCAGTCCCCATTGGTTTGGAATCACCAAAGACGGCCCGGTATGCTACAGCTTCCGCTCTGCGAAAATGGTACTTACGTGCGCAATATGCAGAGCGCCGCGTTCAACGGTGCCAACAGAGAGGCCTTCTCCAAAGTCACCTCGAAGGAGCCAAATGATAACTCTAATGGCGATGGCAATGATGAGGATGAGAAGGAGCTTGATGTTGCCGCCCCAGTCAAGGGGAAGGGTAGACTCGGATCCGTTCGTGACGAAGAGCGCCGCGGGTTGTCTTCCTTCAATTGAGGGTATTAGCCTCGTGTGGTATACAGCATGGAGTTAGTTGCCACGAGTGGAGTGACCTTGAGCATCGTGTACTATTTGTCTTGTTTCAAGAATCTGTGGCTTGACTTACGCATTCATGTGTGTCTAAGGTGTACCCGATGGACTGTTCAGGCGAGGACAAGAATCTAGAGGATCCTCGGAGGCTCCTCGGAGTCGCCGTCCTCCGTGACGCTAACGTGACTGGCGTGACGAAGCACATGGCAGGGCTGCTAACGTGTCCGGCTACCGTTTTGGGAAGAGAACTCGAACTTGTTCTCCACCTCGTCCATCCCTTTCCTCCTCTCTGTTCTGTACACCCATCCTGTCCTTTCCTGCAGGCCTTTGCTGGCGCTGTTGTGATCAATACATCCCTGCGCGGTCTGCAATGCTTGTCAGACTATCGCTCCTCCTCCCACTGCTGCTCGTTGGCCTCGTCTATACTGCCAACGCCGAACAGGCCACTCTCTCAGGGTCGGGCGGCGCCCTCTATCCACCAGGCCTTGTTCCGCTCATTACTCGTGCAGACCATCTCCTCACTGCTGGTCAATTCAACGATGCCGCTAAAGCGTACTCGGAGGCCATAGGTATGTGTCATGGCGATATGACGTAGTGTGGCAGAGAGGACAATGGACCATTGGCCTACCCCGTTACGGCATACTTGCAAGTATACTTACACTGTCATGTCTTGTAGACCAGGTTCCTGCGGATTATCTGCTGTACTACAAACGTGCGACTGCTCACTATTCACTTGGTCGCCATCCTGCCGCTCTGGCCGACTTCGACCAGGTGCTCGCCCTCACTAACGATACCTTCGACAAGGCGAACCTCATGAAGGCTCGTATTTATGCGAAAGAGGGCAAGTTCGCTGATGCTCGTGATGCACTTCGGAAGTATTCGACCAAGGTCAAGGGTGACCAGGCTTCCCAAGAGGTCATGATGTCGATCACGGAAGGCGAACTGGCAAGCAAGAAGATCGCACAATCCATTCGCGCGAAGCTCTGGCAAGCGTGTGTGGAAGCTGCTTCAATGGCGCTCTCTACAGCATCCCATTCAGTGAAGCTCCGACAGCAGCGAGCAGACTGTTCGATTGCGGCAGGAGATATCGAGGGTGCTGTAGCCGATCTCTCGTACGTTATGGCATCATGAGCTTCTCTTCGTGGCGCGATCTGATGCACTCTGTAGTCGCCTGGCCCAACTATCGACCCCTACAACATCAGTGTGGATGAAGATGGCACGCCTCGGATACTTCCTTTTCCCCTACAACTCCCCTACAGACCCCCAGTCTCCCGCCATGCCGACCCTTAAGCAATGCCTCCATTACGACCCTGACTCACCCCAATGCTTGTCTATGCACCGGCTTGTCAAGGCGTTCGACAAGAATTTCAAGAGCCTCGACAAGCTGCTGCAGTCTGAAGACTGGCGGGGTGTGATCAAGCTTCTTCTCGGCTCCAACGAGTCAGGTACAGACGGGTTCGCAGCCAAGTTCGACGCTGCTCTCACCGAGCACACGACGCGCGAGGCACTTGAAGTTCACCCCCAGATTCCCATCCCCGACGGGAAGCGTTCGTCGCCAAGAAGGGCTGTAATACTCCGCTCGCTATGTCGTGCGTATGTGAAACAAAACCAGGCTAAGAAGGGTGAGCAGTGGTGCAGCGCTCTACTGGAAATGGAGGGCATGGAGAACGACGCGGACGGCTTGATCGGACGCGGTGAAGCGTTGATGGCAAAGGAAGAGTGGGAGGAAGCTGTGCGGGTACTGGAGCGTGCTTTCGAGGTCACAGGCAGGTCGAACCGCGAGGTACGTCAAGTGGTGGCAGACTCAGTCAGGAAGCATATAACATCTCACTATTCACTGTGCAGATTCACCAGAAGTTGCAGAAGGCGCAAAAGCTGCTCAAGCAGTCGAAGCAAAAGGACTACTACAAGGTCCTTGGCGTCGCGCGCGATGCGGACACGAAGACAATAAAGAAGGCTTAGTAAGTCTACTCTCGGATATCGGTGCACGAGTATGATGCTGAATGCACACAGCCGGAAAGCGGTGATGACGGCACACCCAGACAAGGGCGGAACCGAAGCGAAGATGGCAGCCGTCAACGAGGCGTACGAAGTGCTCAGCGACCCAGGTAAGCATTCATACCCAATTCCATGGGGAGTATCGTTGACGTACTTTCTGTACTAGAACTCCGCCAACGCTACGACAATGGCGACGACCCGAACGATCCGATGGCGGGCCAGGGCGGCAGCCCGTTCACGGGAAGCTACCCCGGCCGCGAGTTCGCGCAGTTCTTCCAGGGCGGCGGGTTCAACTTCCCCGGCGGCTTCCAATTCCGCTACAGCCCGCCCGGACACCACTGATCCATCTCTCCCATGCTCCGATTTCGGTCGTCCTAGATGCGTTTATCGTCTCGTGGACAGCTATTGGGGTCGGATGCTCTGTGCGCTGGTTGCCGCTATCTTTCCGCTGCTTCGTGTATATACTCTTGCCGTCCCTCCTCTTGTCCTTCTCTTGTGCCATAGTTCAAGTTGCTCATCGCGCTACCCCCTTTTTGCACTCATTCCACCCACCACCACCAACCTCACCATTACCCCGCTGTATGTTACCCCGCATCCCAACGGACGTCTTGCTTAGAGCCCGGATCGCCTAGTTGGCCTAGGTTATTGTGTAATATAGCCTACGCCTCTCATGATCATGATTCCCATACGCTTATGTTGTCGCGAGATCGGAAGTCTACTAGCATGCCAAAGGCATGGTGCGCGTGAGAGCAAGAGTGTCATTCGAGTGAACATAAACGACATAGTACATGGACATGGACGTGGCGCCACCATAAACGAGGATTGGTTAGAGATCAAGCAAACATCAATATTGACACACGCCTCCGGACGGGGGCTCATTAGTGAGAGTACACACAGCTGCGCGAGGCCGGGAAAAGACAGCGAGAGGAGAACAAGATAGCACCTGTAGATTCTTCAGTCAGCCTCTTCCGCATCAAGCGACTTCCACAAATCAAACAGGAGACTCACAGCTCACAACGCGACATCATAATTTACACACGCAACACTAGCGCATTTTTGCGAGCTCACGCCCGGACTTTGACAGCAAGCGCGGGGCGGGCCTCGAGGCGCTGCCGCTCCTCCATGATCTGCGTCGGACCGAGCTCGACGAGCATGCGGTGCGCGATGGGGTGCTCGCGCTCACAGTGGCCCGCCATCTGGTCCCAGTTCGCGGTGTCCTTGTCGAGGATGTAGAGCGGCGTGCCCAGGTCGGCTTGTCGGCGTCTGTGATGTGGGTCGCAGTGAGTTTAGTCGCTCGCGGTACACTAAGACACGGAGCGTTGCGGCGGGTTCGGGGGACAATGGACGGATGGAGGGAAGTGCAGGGGAGGGAAGAGGAAGTGGGAGAGAGAACGTACTCGCAGAGCCGACACTGCATCGTGTTCCCTATCGTTTCGAAGATGAGCGGCATATGAAGCATGCTGAGCCGTTTTGGAGCGTCAGGACTCGTCGGCGTCGGAAGCTGTGTTTGCAATTGTGGCTGACCCGGGAGCTGTACAGTGGAAGGCGAAGATGGAAGAGACAGTCCAGACAGCGCTGGTGGTGTCGACGACAGCGAAGAGGACGCATTGTCGGGTGGTGATGTTGTAGAGGACGCAGGGCTGGACACGACGGGATCAGCGTATTGGGTAATAGACACCGGTGCCGCCGGCTCGTCGGACATGGTGGAATCCTGTGTCGCATCGGCCCTGGGCGGGCTATCGTCACTTGCTACAGCAGGTGCATTTTCATATATTGGGCCCTCCTCAGCAGGCTGAGCTCGCGTAGGGACGACGTTCAGCGTCTTTTGTCGCTTGAGCGCCGGCTGATGCTCTTGCGTTGTATTGGCGTCAGCGTCCAGTGCCCGCTTGCGCTCCGGTTCTGCGCTCTCTTGGCCATCCATGAAGTCGCCGGAGAACTGCATCGGAGAGTCATCAAGGCTGGTGAGGTCGATGAGCTCGGATCCAGGTATCATCCAGAACGGCATAGAGTCGTCCTGAGACTCCACTTTAGCGCTGGGAGGTCGCGATACGTCGACGGACTGGTTTGTGGTGTGGGCGGCGCTACTGTTTGCCTCTGTAGCCATCGTGAGCTCTTGAGAGGCAGGCGTCTCGGCCTGCGGAGCTGGGATAGAAGGAAGAACCCCTGGGGCGTTGTTAGGTGACCCCGAGGTCTTGATTGCAGCACTGGCAACCTAGAGGCTTTGCAGTGAGTCTCCAGGAACATCCATGCCGCCCGAGGAGACGTACAGTCAACACGCCTCTCATGACTTCGAGCTCGTGTTCAACCCGCTGCCGCCGCTTACGCTCTTCATGGGCCTCAGCGAGGGCTGACCGAAGGCAGTGTCAGATCTACATGACGCAGGAACTGACAGACAGCGTACCGCGAGCGACCGTAGCATCGTGGTCGGCCATGCTAAGAACGGGGCTATTCTCGACCTTCCACTCGTTCTTGACCGAGACGGTGTTCGGGGCTTCCGTTTTGACAGGCAGCTTATTCCCCTCGAAAGAGTTAGAGGAGAAGCTAGGGCTAATATCCTCGACAACCATTTCGCTCTTGTCCTTCAGCGGAGCACCCGCCTCCCGGAGGGCAGCGAGCTCGGCAGCGAGACGGGCGCGATCGGCGCGCATCTCGCAATATTCTGCGATAAACTTCGGCAAGTGCTCGTTCACCTTTGCCGCTTCCGCTTCTGCCCGCTCCTTCTCGGCTTTCAGTCGCGCGCACTGCTGCTCAAGCTCCTGCCGGTGAGCCTGGACTTGCGTGAAGTCCTTTGAGAGCTGGGCAAACCGTGCATGGACGTCCCGCAAAGCCGCATCGCGCTTGAGGATTCCGGTGTGGAGAGACCTGAGCTCCTGCGCGACGTTTGTGTGTGCCTTGTTGAGCGAGTCGTACACACTCTTGTGCGTCGAGTCTAGAATCTGGCGCGCTCGCAACGCCGCGACTTCTTCGACCGTCATCCTCGATGCGACCATCTCGGACGTGTTGGAGGACGAAGGCTGAGATGTAGGTGGGGGGCCTTGTGATTGGGGTACTGCTTGTGCGTGTGCGCCTTGAACAGAGTGGGCCTGGGAGTCAGACGCCGGCTGTCGGAGAACCCGTTGAGGCGGGGGCGGCGGAGCAAAGGCCTGCGGTGGTGGTGGAACCCGGTCCCGACGTTGCTGGACTTGCTGGACTTGCTGAAGCTGCTGAATTTCTTGAGCGTGGGCCTGGGAGAACAGACGGTGCGCTTCCAAGAGAGCGGCCTGGTTGTCCGGGTTGACGGGTGGATGGCGATACCCCTCGTGTTGAGGTTGCGACTGGGCGAGCTGAGGGTAGCTTTGAGAGGGCTGGCGCACGTATGGAGGGCCTGTGGTTTGTACCCCTCCGATGGGAGGTCTTGCGTTACTACCTGCGTTCATATGTGCATGCATGGATTGGACCGCAGAAAGGGTATGTTGTACTTGAGGTGGCGGCACGTTAGGCTGAAACGGTGGTGGTTGCTGCATGTTACGGTGCGTAGTTGGCTGTGAGGCGTTGGCGGGCAAAGTATTGCCATGGCTGGTAGACTGCTCCGGGCGTTGGTGATGAACATACCCTTGGGCGGATGCAGGAGCTGGTTGGTGTGCGTTCGGGATTGCAGGACGGATGGACGTGTTTGTGGGTTGCCCGCCGTACTGCGACTGGGACGAGCTCTGCGATCGGAAATGGATCGTCAGTGAGTCCGTCTTCCGTTTCAAGCTTCCGAGCCTAATCAAACGAAGCGCCCAATGCTATAGTACAAGCGCCCAAACTCAAGAGCGTTATGGGCGCCAAATGTTGGTTCTCGCCGATCAGCCAGAGTCCTCAGAGCTTCACAGTCCAACGCAGCGCGAGGAGTCCCGCCATCTCACGAGAAATGTAGCATGGGAAACATCACAGTGTGTGAAGCCCTCGGCTTGCGCATAAGTCACAAGAAGGCGATGAAGCGACATGTAGGCGCGGCTTTGGCAAATCGCAGCCAATCCTTTATTCTCACGCTGACCCAAATACAGCCAGACTTTCTTCTGCATCTGAACAAAAAGTATTATACGCACCGTAGACACTGAAGCGAGTTCCCTGGTCATCTCGATATTGTTGTTTACGCCGCTGGTTGGGTTCCCAGTTTGCGAACGATTTGTCTGAGGACAGCGGGACCCAATAATGGTCAACATAACTCGTTCGGAACTGTGGCGCGGAGCCGATGCATGCACATAGCATGCGTCGGTACAGCACGCCGTAACCGCGCTACTCACAGACGTCCCCGCTATTACGTCCCTTGACGTATGGATTGGCTGCTGCACGTTTGGAGGATGGCCGATAATGTGATGTGTAAAGGGGATGCCATTCAGGGGACGCGTCGCCTGTTGCATCTCCAAGGGTGCGGGCCTGCTGCCATGCCCTGCCGACGGTTGGATAGCGTGCTGGGCACCGTTGTACATGGCACGGGCGCCGTGTGCGCGCAGGGACAACGCTCGATTGTGGGGGAAAGGAACAAAGGAGCGTGAGGGGTAGAGGGGCTGAAANTACGNCGACAGCTACAAGGCCAGAGTCGGCATATCTAGAGCGATACTTGGACAATTTGATGTGGGAGAAAATACGGATTTTAGCGCCATAGATTTTCCTTCTCGATCTAAATCTAATCAAAGCTACCTACTAATGAAGTCAGTAGGATACTATACTCTGACCGTTGACGGCTGAAGACGTCAGTTGACCACGCGGTAATTAGTGTTCTCCGTTTACTCGCACACTATTGTGCGCCATCCCAACTGCACGAGGTCAAATTCCTATAGAACTCGCGACCTGACTGCATTGAAATATCTCTCGTACACTTATTTGAAGATCATGCTCACTGTGCAGGTATACATCGAGTCATCGTCCATGGGCATGATTCGACTAGCGGTCATACAAGCGCGCGGATAGTAAGTGCTTACTTACTAGTGTACGACACCATGACTCTACTATGAGTCGGATCTCTGAAAAGCGTGACCTACCGTCCCACAAGGGCTGCGCACTGTGTGCAGCTGCAGTACGTACAAACTTTAGGGATTGAGTACATGCAGTGGTCGTGCGGCGTTATCTACTGGTACTATTCGTGCTTTTCGTTGAACTTGATCGATCTAAGCGATGGATCTCGGGCGTTCTGAGGTCTGACGCTGTCTGCAGAGGGCTACTTACGTCCAATGTGCCTCTGACTTCGGTCATTTGATAGTGCATGAGGCAAGGAGTCAATATACGATCGTCCGCAGGCAGTCGACCTGCAGAGGCGTGGTGTATGGGATCGCACCTTAGACCCTCGTGTACCAGAAATATTCGCGGCGCTCGAAACCAGGCGCCTTGACTGGCGCTCCGCTAGCTCCGCCCGAAATTTGTCAAGATTGCGGCGAGCTGAAAAAAAACTAGAGTCTGGCAATCTCTTGCCCACACCACCACCATGCCCGCCAACGCCAACGCCTACCTCGACCCTTCGCAGGCGATGGAGCTCCTGAAGAGCTACGAACGCTCTGACGGGCTCGCGGTCTCTGACCTGATGGACTCGCGCGTCCACGGCGGCCTCACTTACAACGACTTCCTCCTCTTGCCCGGCAAGATCGACTTTGCGGCCCAGGAGGTCGTCACCGAGAGCCGGATTACGCGGAACGTCACTCTCAAGACTCCGTTCATGAGTAGCCCCATGGACACCGTCACGGAGAGCGAGATGGCTATCGCAATGGCGGTAAGCTAATACGCTGACACCCCGTCCGGCTCCGTGTCCGACTTCTTGTGCCCTTCCAGCTCCTTGGCGGTATTGGTGTCATTCACCACAACCAGCCTGCCGCCGCGCAGGCCGCGATGGTGCGCGCGGTCAAGAGGCACGAGAACGGGTTCATTGCCGACCCCGTGGTGCTCTCCCCCTCGAACACCGTTGACGACGTCTTGGACGTGAAAGAGCGGCTAGGATTCGCTGGTATCCCTATCACCGGTGAGTCTCGGTCTATGTTGGTCTTCATGATGAGATACTTCTTTATATAACCTTCGTTCTTCCGAACTAACGCGTATTCACGTGTGATTTGAGGACACTTTAATGTATCGCTCTGAGCCTTACTCTCTCGAGGTTTCGTGAACCTGATATACTAATAAACTCCATTCTCAGATAATGGTCGTCTCGGCGGCAAGCTTGTTGGTATTGTTACCAACCGCGACATTCAGTTCCGTGCCCCTTCGACACCCCTCTCCGAGATCATGACCACAGACCTCGTCACCGCGCCCGAGGGTATCACTCTTCAGGAGGCGAACGGCATCCTCCGCGACTCGAAAAAGGGCAAGCTGCCCATCGTCAACAAGGATGGTTGCCTTGTCTCCCTCCTCGCACGTTCCGACTTGCTCAAGAACAAGACCTACCCTCTTGCATCGAAGCGCCCTGAGAGCAAGCAGTTGTATGCAGCCGCTGCTATCGGCACGCGTCCGGCGGACCGGGAACGCCTCGCGCTGCTCGTCGAGGCTGGTCTCGATATTGTCGTAATCGACTCTTCCCAAGGCAACTCGGTCTTCCAGATTGAGATGATCAAGTGGATCAAGCAGACGTACCCTAAGCTGGAGGTCATCGCGGGTAACGTCGTGACGCGTGAGCAGGCAGCAAGCCTCATCGCTGCGGGTGCCGACGGCCTCCGCGTGGGCATGGGTTCTGGTTCCATTTGCATCACTCAGGAGGTCATGGCTGTAGGTCGTCCGCAGGCGACTGCTGTTTACGCGGTCGCCGAGTTTGCGAACAAGTTCGGCGTCCCAGTCATTGCCGATGGTGGCATTGGTAACGTTGGTCACATCGTGAAAGCGCTCGCGCTCGGTGCCGGTGCTGTTATGATGGGTGGCCTTCTCGCGGGTACGACGGAAGCACCCGGAGAGTACTTCTGGCATGAGGGCAAGCGTGTCAAGGCGTACCGTGGTATGGGTAGTCTGGTGGGTTTCTCTCTGTTCCTTGCTGCTGTCAGCTGCTCATCCGACGTTTGTTCATCAGGAGGCAATGGAGCAAGGCAAGCCTGTACCTCCCTCCGCTCAGCGGGGCGGGAAGGGCCCTGGCTCGTCTAACCCTCCGGCAAAGAACACGACCCATGAGAACGCTGCAACTTCACGATATTTCTCCGAGTCGTCGGCCGTCAAGGTCGCTCAGGGTGTGTCTGGCGATGTGCAGGACAAGGGTTCGGTGCACGCCTTCATCCCCTACCTGTATGTTGGCCTCCAGCACTCGCTCCAGGACATTGGCGTCCGCAACGTGCGGGAGCTCCAGGAGTCCGTTCGGCAGGGCAAGACGCGCTTCGAATTGCGCACGGCGAGCGCACAGATCGAAGGTGGTGTGCATGGGTTGAACTCGTGAGTGTCTCGCGTCCTATCCTGCGATGCCAAGACATTGTGTCTGACCCGTCTCGCGTTTTGTTTCTCCGTGCAGGTACACGAAGCGTCTGTTCTCATCTTCATAATCATTGGTTGGTCGGGGCGTTTGGTCGTTTGGCATATAGCGTTAGTTGCTGTACTCCATGCTTGTTGTATCATCAGTGCTGTCTTGCATACTCTCGCACCTGCATAGGATCTTCTTTGAACATCTCTGGCTGACCCGCTGGGCCGCAGAAGCACTCGACATCAAGACAAAGATGGGATTGAGCGAGTTTTCCCGAGGATGCGGTACGTCTGCGCACATTCGCGCTCACGTGTACAGGGACGGGTCTTTTAGACTCGGGATCTCCACGACGCGTCGAGCACGTCCTCGGTGCTTCTTTGATCTCGGACTTTGCAAACTCGACCACTACATCCACCGAGTATTGTGGGCTCGTATGCGTTGTTCAACATGCGATACCCAACGGCTTACAACGCCTCTCGAGGGACCGTCGGTCCGTGTGCAGCCTGGACCTTTCACCGGCAAATCTCCTGCATCATCCGCGTTGAATGCCCCTCGCCGCGCACCTCGCCTTCTGGCAGCAGCGTTTGCCCCGTTCTGGCTGCGTTGGTGCGGGGAAATAGCATAGAGTGCGTTCGCCAAGAGTTTCTTGTGTTCCGTTCGGCGTGTCACGTCATTTTACCTCCTCGCCGTCGGTGTGTACATGCGGGAAAATGGGGAAGTATAAGAGGTGGTTGGGANGGGGGGCGTGTTGCTCTTCGTACCCTCCTTGGAGAGCTGCTAGGAAAAACTGTCGGACATGAAGAGCCTTGCTGCCCTCGTCGCGCTCGCCACCCTTCTCGCCGTCCCGGCGAGCGCCGTTGCCGTCTGGGGCCAATGTATGTACCTTCGACTACCTCCCTGACCTATACTGTCTCTTGGTGCTAACAACTACATTTTGCCAGGTGGAGTACGTGATCGCTCACCACGCGCTCCTATGAAGACCTTCCACTAATCAGCTACATAGGGGATCGGCTACACTGGGTCCACGGTCTGCGACGCCGGCTCCACCTGCGTGAAGCAGAACGACTACTACTCCCAATGCCTGCCGACCACCATCAGCACCCCACCCCCAACCTCGCAGCCCTCGGGACCCACTACTACGTCGAACCCAGGCTCGCCCGCTGCGACTGGCCTCGACGCTGCGTTCAAGCGCAAGGGCAAGATCTTCTGGGGCACGGCGTCAGACTCGAACCGCTTCAGCAACCCGACGGACTCGGCGGTCACGATCCGCGAGTTCGGTGGTGTCACCCCCGAGAACTCGATGAAGTGGGATGCGGTGAGCGCGAGCGTGTACAATTTCAAGTGTGGGCTGGATGCTGACGAAAGACATTTGTGATATAGACTGAACGTTAGTGCTTTTGGCTGTTTGAGCCTTTGCATCACAACTCACTGTGTATTGCAGCCACTCGCGGCCAGTTCTCATTCAGCGGCTCTGACGCACTTGTCAACTACGCCACCCAAAACGGACTCTTGATCCGTGCCCACACCCTCGGTTCGTCTCACCTAGCCATCCTATTCCCTCATCACAGTCCGATTGACATGTAAACGTCTCCTCCAGTCTGGCACTCGCAGCTCCCGTCCTGGGTGTCCGCCATCAACGACCGCACGACGCTCACCTCCGTCATCCAGACGCACATCTCGAACGTCGCGGGCCGGTACAAGGGCAAGGTCCGGTCGTGGGATGTCGTCAACGAGATCTTCAACGAAGACGGCACGTTCCGCTCGTCAGTCTTCTACAATGTCCTCGGCCAGGACTTCGTCACCATCGCATTCGAGGCGGCACGGGCGGCAGACCCGACCGCGAAGCTCTACATCAACGACTACAAGTACGTATCTGGTTGTCACTTGTGGTGGGATGGTGTTCGACTGCGAATGGAGGCTGACGGAAATTTGCGTGTGTACTATAGCCTGGACAGCGTGAACGCGAAGCTCAACGCGGTCGTGAACCTCGTCAAGAAGATCAACGGCAGTGGCACGAAGCTGATCGACGGTATCGGCACTCAGGCGCATCTTTCGGTGAGTACAACATTGGAGGAGTGCGTTTATAGCTGCTTACATTGGAATGTTAGGCTGGCGGTGCTGGCGGTGTCCAGGCTGCGCTCCAACAACTTGCTACTGCAGGCGTCGAGGTTGCGATTACTGGTAAGTTGCAGCGTCGTCCCTCATGTTGCACTATCTGATATCTTACCCGTCTTGTCTGTCGCAGAGCTCGACATTGTCAACGCTGTACGTCTCATCTTCAGCCCTGGTATTGCTTGCTTTCTCAACAGTATCTCCAGTCTCCGAACGACTATACGACTGTTGCGAAGGCATGCCTTGCCGTCCCGAGCTGCATCTCCATCACAAGCTGGGGTGTGCGCGATCCCGTAAGCCTGCTTCTCTTGGCTCACAACTCGCTCGTACTGATTGCCCCCGCGATATCCAGGACTCCTGGAGAGCTTCGAGCAACCCGCTCCTCTTCGACGCCAACTTCAACCCCAAGCCGGCGTACACTGCTATCATGCAGGTTCTGGATTCGTGAAGGGGGTGAAGCTGATGAAGTATCCGGCGTTCTATGTACGGGAATTTGTACTCTTCGGGACACATCAGGAGAATGTGGATTTCTATCTCATTTTGCGTGACGATAGGTACCTGCTCTTAGTACACAGTAGTCGCTGTCTACTAATGAAGTTGTCGAAACGGACCTGGACCTGGGCCATGACGGTGTTGCCTAGACCGTATCGTCCGGATCCTAATTCGGCTCCGAATATTTCGGGATTGAGGCTTACTTCGACGTTACCGGCGGTTTGACACATACTGTCAGCCTTGTCAGCAACAACAGCCCTACAACAAAAAGATGGGATTGCACCTCTCACTATCCATAGCTTTCACTGATCTGGCACACCGCCGCCTCACGAAAACCCAGCTAACTCACTCGCTATGTCTCCCCCAGGATCTCCATCTGATGAGCAAGTCCGCGCCCTCTCAGCTGCGGTGTTCGGCTCGCTAGCTCCTGGTCGTCCCACTCTCAGGCTACTCGACCCTTACACAGACGAGTTGTGCGAATACCAGCTCGTCAAGGTCTCGCGTCCTCTCAGAACCACGCCTGTGCTCTCCGACTCTGGCTCTGGCTCCGTCAGCAAAGACAGCGGGGAACGCCGCCTCAGTCGTCGGGACTCTCTTGACCAGCGATCCGAACTGCTCAACAAGCTATTGCTCACTGGTTCCTCCGGACGTAGCTCAGTCAGCGGCCCTCAACTCTCTGGAGGCAGATTCTACCCACTTGCGCGCCTTCCAGGTCCATTCTCGGTTCGCGCTCGGGGAGATGGCACCCCTTCTCTGTTCAACGACTCTTACCCGTCTGAAGCGTCCGCCTTCTCTCTTCAGCCAACGCCCGTTCGGCAGCTCTTCCCTGATGCCGGTGTTCGTGTACCCAGCACACCAGCTCTCTCGTCTAACGCAGCCCCGAATATCTCCCAAGTCGGATCTGCCAGCGGCATAGGCTTAGGCTTCTCTATGCTGAAGGACGACGGAACGCCATTCGACGGTCTGGGCAGTCTTCCGCGTCGTACGTCGACTCCGAACCGTGCATGGGCATCGCCACAAGAAGATGCACGGCTTCTTTGGACTCGGGCACCAGACCTCCCCGTGCTCAAAGGGTCTACCTCTGCCAGTAGCATCGCTCCTCCTTTGCTCACTAGTGCATCCCACGGTCCAGCTAAGCCAAAGAAACATACCACAGCTCGTCCTGGAATGTTGGAAACTCCTTCAGCCGCCGAAGGGGAAGCTTCGAATATCGTCGGAAGGCCGCAGAGCGCAATGCTCCCAGCCAAGCACGTGGAAGAAGATGTGTTCCTTTCTCGCCCAATCCGTGTTCCTGGAAGCCTGACACACGGGTCTATCCGTCTGGCATCTGCAGCAAGTAGTTCTGGCAGAGTCAAGAGTTCAGATAGGTACCGGAACAGCAGAGAAGAGGCTGTAGGAGGGATGCGACGGGGTTCTGTAGCAAGTCGGCAGAGCACGAGGAGAATGACGGCGGAGTGGGCTGCAGCGCTGGCAGGAGACGCGGACGAGAAGAGACCGGTGTGGAAGCCGTAAGCAAGAGTAGGCATCGTCAAACAGACTCGGGCTTCTCCGCTTCCTTGATACGGGCAACTACTGGGGAAGATATCCGTACTCGTTGCACGCAGCAGAGGTCGGGACCCACGGAATAATGTACAGGCTTCCCGCCTCTTCTCGCTAATCGACGGCCAACATTTCAATTGAGCTTCCAGCGTCACAGATGAGAAAATCGTAGCACAAGTACCGCTGAGCTTAATGTTTGTCGCCTGGGTACTTCGAGATTGAGGGTAATGCCATGGGGCGGTCCGCCGACAAACGCATACAGCCTGAGATTTCTCAAGTTCTAAGCTAAGCAATGGGTAGGACGGGGAAGCATGGCTTGGAATACCATGAGATGCTGGGGGCAATATGAGATAGTACGATAGGTCGTCCCAATAGACGGCGGTGTGATTGTAGTACCGCTGAGCATGAAGACAAACTTGAACAGGCCTTGGCCGATGGCGGAGTCCTCTTACCGTGTTCGTATAGATAGACGCCCTAAAGACCTAGTAGCGCCCATTTGTCCACACGGACTATAAATCTCGAGGCGAACTTACAAGTTGGAGTGCTCCGAAGGGATATGAAGCTCGTACTGCCATGTAGTATGAGCACACATTCGTCAAACAGATACAGGTGCATAGGACAAGTCATAGATATTTCAAAAAGGCGACTACACGATGTTCAAAGTAACTCTCTGTTCGTGGCAACTCCATGGCGTATACCACACGAGGCTCAGATCTTCAATCGAAGGAAGGAATGCCACGAAGACTGCCGGCGCGGACGGACCCGAACTTGCCGTTCCCCTTGGCCTTGACCGGAGCGGCAACCTCAGCCTCTTCACTCTCCTCGATGATTTCGCTGGTTCCATCCTCGGCGTTGGCCTGAGCGAAGGCCTCTCCGTTGGTGCCATTGAAAGCTGCGTTCTGTGTGTAACCCACGTCAGCAAACGCCTCGTAGCTCACGATTGTCGCGTACCGGGCCGTCTGTGATGACACCAAACCATCGGGGGCTGGCCGGGTTGATATCGAGCCAAGTCTCGAAGTGCGTCTCCGATTTCAAGAGAGCGGCTCCGCTGTGTCCTTTGACGAAGACCTTCCCGTAGACAGTCGGACTGGCATCGATAGCGGCGATGACGGCAAGCTCGGCCTCGTTGCAGCTGACCTTCGGCGGGAGGACCAGCTCGAGATGGGCCTCGGTATCATATCCCTGGAAACGAAGAGGTTAGCGACTAGCTCATGCACCGACGTGAGGAGGAATACTCAGTACTCGCCTTCGCAGTGTACTTGAGCGAATAGCCTTTGCCAATGAGCAACTTGGCGATATCGCTCACGCCGTTCTGAACGATACCGGGGGAAGCGAACGCAAGGTCAACCTTGTAGACAGTCTGTGGAAAAAGAGATGTAGTTTGGGTGACTAGCGCAGCCTTGCAGACTCACGGCCGAGGTTGCGCTGACCTGGAACGCGCTGGGGGCAGACTGGAGCTTGATGCTGACAGCTCCAGTGGTCTTGTCGCGCGATACAGCGAGTCGGACCTGGGCGCCGGTAATGGTCAAGAGGTTGCGGCTCCACAGCGTGGGGATCGTGGTGACTCCGCTGTCCAATAGCTGGTCTTCCGCATAGTCGGCAGTGGCCCAGATAGTCAAGACCGGTTCGTAGTCCACAAAGGCCTCGGCCGTGTGACTGCAATTTCGTTAGTTATTAATACCAGTACGTAGGAAAACGCTTCTGAAGACGTACGCAACACGGCGATTGACGAGCACGGTGTTGAATGTGTCGCCGTTGTCGGTCACGAACCCTAGAATCCAAGCAAAGCGGTTAATATAACTCGGCGGCTACGTATGAGATGTTTCAGGCATACCGGCACCAATATCAGCATAAGCCCCAGATTGATTGACCACGCGGGCGTTGGTTCCAGAGTATGTAGTCGGAGCCTACACCGACGTCAATTGTCGACCACGATAGCTCCATATCAAATGTGCTTACCGAAAACTTGTACACCGGAGGACGGACGGTCTTGTCCTGGGTCATGTTGGAGCTCCTTCCGACCTACGTCCGTGTCAAGTGTGTTAGGGCCAGTCGTGATGCTCCGGAGAGAGATGTAAGACTGACATTGATCGGCTTGTATTCGCGGCTAATGACCGTTGCATTGTTCGGGTCGACGATCGCGCGGCTTCCTGCAGACCTGAATGGATCGGTTTGAGTAAGCGGCCTCAGGCTACGACACTGCTTTTGTGCAGACGACTCACGAGCTGTTCCACTTCCAGCTCTCGGAGTCTATGGGGTAGGATGTCGTAATGTAAGCCTTCTACGTTGTAGCTGTCAAAGTATCTGGGCCCAGCGTACCCGTGCCTTTGAGCGAGAAGACCCTAGCAGAAAACAAGCCTTATGAGTATACGGCTACATCTCATACGTTGGACTATACTGACTGCCAGGCAATCGGAACCACGTTGTCGAAGTCGACCGTGGGTGGCATAAAAGCCATCATGAGATTGACCTTCTGGTCAAGGTTGTCGCTGGCAAACGGTACCGATGAATACCGGCATACTGCGCCATGAGCAGCGGAACATACGCAGTGACGCTGATGGTTTTCTCGACGATGGCCATTGTTGAGATATACGAGTGGCTGTGGATGCGCGGGTTGAGTTGAGAGAGCGTAGAAGATGAGATGCTGAGGTTCATCGCCCTCCCTAGCACACCTTATATACTGCTTGGAGCTGCAGTCTGAGTCCATACACCTCGATGGACTTGTCGATTCCTCTCAGTCGGAACAAGAACAGGCCGGGGTGCAGCTCCGCCGATCCTACTGCGGGAACCACAACTGACATCGGTAACACGAGTGAGAGAACGAGAAGTGCTGGTTTGAATGCGACAACGGTCGGCAGGTGCTGAGCGGCACCCGGAGCTATCCCAAGGCCTTGTTGTCAGCAGCCTGCACGAGCACCGGTGGTATGTAGCGGAGTGGAGGGGCTCGTCTTGGGATGTCTATGCGACGACACATACCATGCATCAGTACTTTAGAGAAAGCAGCCGCTGCATAATTTCCGTCAGCGACTTCGCTGCTATACCGAAAGGGGACTGATTGCTTGCAGACGAGGATGGCGGTGTGGGAAGGGGTAGCAGAGATGGTAACCCCGTGGATACAGGAGCGACGGTCCCGGCCGCGGGGTGGGCGCCTTCATTATTGCCGCCGTGTGTCCGTCGCACAAGCATGGTAGCGGAAAGCTATGCAAGATGTTTGTCCTTCGATTACGGCGATTGGAGACGATCGTGAAGTACTAACCGAGTTGGGGCACAGTCTGTCAAGACGGGCGGGGCTTGCGGGGAATGTCCTGTCGACTGAATACACGACCTTCGCGCCTCAGGCCTCAGGACCACAGTACATGCTGATCGCCGTCAATGCACCCGTGTGCCTTCTCGAGCTCGATCCAAGGCTTCGTCGTTCTTCATGGGATTGTAGGTCGTACGCACAGTGATCTTGGCAAGATGTTCTGTCCGAGACTAGCGGTAAATGGCTCCGGAGAATGGAATAGGTTGTGCACGGGGCGCATACCGGACATTTCCTTACGTGAATGCATAGATTACAGCAAATGTGAGCTATAGTGCATAATATCTAGCTGGCGGCTTGCCTTGCGTTCTGGTCTTTGAGTCGTGTGTGATGTATCTGCATTCATGTTTGGATCTGGATGTACTTTGCCAAGCGCGCTCGTTGATGTAGTATGCGACGTCGTAGTCGGTCACGCGGGTACGCTTAGCCTGAGCTGAGATCTATGCAAGATCTACTTGAGGAAAGGGGCCGCAAAGTGGTTCAGCAGGATACACGCTGAGCATCGCAGTCATGGAACTTCGAATCAAGTTCGATTAGACGCTGCTCAACAAGAACTGACGCTTGTCATATGTGGTCTGATACATCATTTTCTTCTCTGGGAATGCCCCACGGTCGGAGCACGAATTCACTGATGTTTGATGAGACTTGCGAGACTCAGTAGCTGAAAACACCAGGTCCTACAAAAACACCGAGTACAATGCAACTCAGCACGTCAGTTGCGACTCGAACCTCGCACAGAGCATGGAACTCATCCGGGATGGTATAGTTGTTCAAGGTCTGGTAGATGTTGATCTTGATGCCTAAGAGCACTGTCAGCCTCCCACGTACGCCGGATAGAGTACAATGGCTTACCAGGGTCTGTGCCGTGGTACGCACCCGGGAATGGCACAGTCGCGGGACTCTTGGACCCAGAACCGCCCGTGATGTTGATTTGAGCGCACTCCATATAGAACTGCGCACCGGGGTAGCTGGACGCCGCGTGAAGCGCTATTGACAGACGGACAGACTGTCAGACTTTCCCTTCTTCCGCCAGAGGGCATACGCAGCTCACCAATGATCTCGTGCCGGAGCAGGTACTGGCCGGACTCAATGCAGCTCGGGATCTGGAACGTGACCTTGCCCTTGTTCGCAATGAGGCGGTCGACGGCCCATGTCTGGTCAGAGACGGTTAAGCCGTCCTCATAGATCTTGAACCACTGCAGACCTGTCACGTCCATGTCGGTCGCATCCTGAACCTTGGCCCTGAGCACAAGGATAAGTCGAGGTCATACAACAAAGATAGAGCGAAGACAGGTTTACAAGTAGGAGATGATTGGACCCTTGTGACTCGCATCGATGGGGTCCGTCGGGTCGTTCGGTTGCTGGTCCAGGGTATGGTGCCACTTTCGGGGGAATTCAGTGAGGGCGAACTACTGTGTCTATTACGAATCATACCTCTGCAGTCACGGTAGCACCCGCAGGGACGTCGATGACGGCTTGCGACACGGGCTGGTGGTATGGGTTGATACCTGCTCGTCCAACGTGAGCCACACCGATTTCAGTGCTGATTTACTCAATTGCCGACTAACCTCCATTGCAAATGATGTCGTTCGACGTCACGTCCGTGATGGGCTACCGCGAATTGAGTTAGCCTATAAGTTGTGCGGGGGTATGAGGGCCAGTGGAGTGACGTACCCCATCATAGTCAGGCGCACGTATGCCGGTGAGCTGGCCTTGGTCGACGCCATTTACATAAAGCTTTTGGAAGATGGTGTGCGCGGAGGCAGAGCCCGCAAGAGCAGCAGCTGTAAGAGAAACGACCTTCATACTGAGCGCTGAATGCTAATGGAGACACAGACGACGCTGAAGTGCCGCGATACGCCTCTTTATAGCTTGGCCGTCCTGCTTCGTGCACTTGAGGTCGGCCGGCAGCTCTGAGTGGGCCGAATGTCGCGCGTATGTTCAACACCAGGATGCGAGAATTACCAGAACCTTTGCCGTCGTCCACTGACGTGATCGCTGGACGAGTAGCGACAGGGCTGGAGTGTGACACCGCTCTAGAACCTCTGCGACATTGAGTTCAGGAAGCAGTCTCAGCCATCCCGTATGACCGGACGATGCAACAGTGGAAGGTGACGCTTCGAACGCAGTTGGGGGGAGGGCATAAAGCGTGACGCTCCCAGACAAAAATGTGGAAGAAGGCGTGTTCGTCTCTCGCCCGATTCTGGAGGCCTGACGCACGGGCTCGTCCGTCGGGCATCTACAGCGAATAATATTAGTAGAACAAAGAGTTTAGAGAGGCACCGGAACGTCGGATAAGTAGCTGTAACAGGGATGCGACGGGGCTCCGTAGCACGTCGGCAGAGTGCGAGGAGGATGACGGCGGACTAGGCTTCAGCGTTGGCAGGAGATTCAGGCGAGAAGAGACCAGTTAGGAAGCCGTAAGCAAGAGTACGACCAAGGAGATAATGTACAGGCTTTCCGCTTCTAGAACTCCCAAATTGACGCGCGACGCTGCCTGGTGAGCGAATCGTGCATCAAATACCTCTACAGTGGATGTTTGTCGCTTCGAGATTGGACGCATCGTGGTGCTGTCAGCGCATACAGCTTGAGATTTCTGAAGTTCAGCAATGGATTGAATAGAACAGTTGATAGGATGCTCAAGCATGAGACGAGATAGCAGGGTTGGTCGATTGAATTGTGACAGCGGAGCAGTAACTGGGCATGAAGTTGACGGTGGTACGAACTTGGCGGGTTTCGGCCGATGGCCCTGTTTGTATGGCTAGACGCCGTAAACGCACAGTAGCGCCTATTGCCACGTGTCGGCTTTGCTCGGATTTGAGAGTTGTGTACGCATGGGCGTCTAATGCTTGCAAGTTCGTGACCGAATCCATACATCCGCTAAGCCGACCCGCATGTCCTCTGCGTTCCCATGGACCAGTCTCTACAGGGTCACAGCGGACTTGTTCGGACAGCATCCGCTTGTAGGATGCGCTGTAAATCCTGGCGCGGCTGGGTTTTCAACCGCAGCCCCACTCACTTACGCTCCGAGGATTGGTCATATAAGGCTCCTACCACCATGCGTTCCCCACTCTCCCTCGCTACTATACTCTCCTCATGGCTAGTAATACCAAAGAAAAGCTCGACTCGCAGTCCATAGCTAACAGTACATCTTCTACCATTCTTCCCGAGGCCGCTAGACCACCTCAGTCTGACGCAGCACCTCCTCAAAATTCCCAGGATGGTACTCTGCAACCCTCTCTCGCCGACGACGTCTACATCGTCGACTGGGATGGCCCGGATGATCCTAGCAATCCAAAGAAGTGAGTTCCCCGGCTTCCTCCCGCTTGAATCTCTCCAAGACCAACCTACACCCATTTAGCTGGTCCCGTAAGAAGAAGTGGGCTGTCACCCTCGTGGTCTCCTCATACGCGTTCCTCAGTCCCTTGTCGTCCTCTATGATGGCACCTACATCTGATCAAATTGGGAAAGAATTTGGCATCACGAACAACCTCGTCCTCGCGTTGTGCACATCTGTATATGTGCTTGCATATGGTGCGACATATGCTACTTGCACTCGCCGCCGTTGCGTGAAGCTGATTCCTCGCTCCGACCATAGCTATCGGTCCATTAATGCTTGCCCCGGTTTGTGAAATATATGGCCGACTGCCGCTCATCCAGATTGCCAATCTCCTCTACTTTGGTGCGTTATTCGTTTTCGCGCAAGCTTGGCTCCCCCAACTCACCTCCCAAAAATGTAGCATGGAATCTTGCATGCGGTTTCGCGCAGAATACGGGACAGCTGATCGCCTTTCGCTTCTTGTCTGGTATCGGTGGGAGTGCTGCACCGTCGGTACGCATTCTTCCCACCTCCTTCCGCGCAAACGCCGCCCTCATCACTCGTGCATTCCTAGATCGCCGGAGGTGTTCTCGGAGATGTATGGAAGCCAGAGGAGAGAGGTCAGGCGATATCGATATATTCTCTGGCGCCGCTAGTGGGCCCCGTCATTGGTCCCATCTGCGGTGCTTGGATAGCGCAAGAGTCGAACTGGCGGTGGGTGGTACGTGCCGCACGCCAAACGCAGTCCGTTCAATATGCTGACTGTCATCCGAAGTTTTGGTCGACGAGCATAGTATGTGTGGTCGTCCAGGTGATCGGGTTCATCTATCTCCGAGAAAGTGTGTCTACCCCGCCTTTTCTAGAGAGTTGTGCGCGTAGCTGATGAGAGTTGGTAGCTTTCCCGCCCATCCTGCTAGAGAGAAAAGCCAAGCGCATCCGGAGGAACATGACGGATGCCGAGAAGGGCAAGGTGCAAGAAGTTCGAACGGTCTATGACGGTGCCGACAGAGAGTTAGTGCTTCGCCTTTCATACTGATTCTCTCATCGCTTACTCACCGATGCATCTTGCAGGTGGAAGAACATCATGCGGAAAGCACTCCTCCGTCCACTGGCGCTCACGACATACGAGCCCATTCTACAAGTCCTCAGTGCATACTTTGCCTTCGTATACGGCACCCTCTACCGTACGTCCGCCTACATAACCTGGTACAAGGCCTCCGTTCCCACCTGACCCCGCTCAGTGTTCCTGACGACCCTGCCGTCGATATACCAAGGCGTCTACAGAGAGTCCGTCGGGATCGCAGGCCTGCACTACCTCGCGCTCGGTATCGGATTATCCGGCATGTCCCAAGTCAACGCGCACTACATGGACATCATCTACAAGCGGCTCTGTGCTCGCTTCGGCGGTGAAGGAAAGCCCGAATACAGACTACGTACGTTCGCTCGCCTACCCCTCTCCCAACCGCCCTAGCTATGTAGGAGCCCTGTGGCTGACACGGATTTCGTAGCTGCTATCATTCCCGGTGCAATCCTGCTCCCTATCGGGCTGTTCTTGACTGGTTGGACGGCGCGCGCAAGCATCCACTGGATCGTGCCCGACATCGGGATTCTCATCATCGGCGGCGGTATGATCCTCATCTTCCAGGGCATCCAGACGTACGTCATCGACGCCTTCACGCTACACGCTGCCTCCGGTACGTTCTTCTCTTCCCTTCCCAAACATATCGCGCGTCTGTTATCGGCAGCAAGGATACTGAACATGATTGCGTCGATAGCGCTGGCGGTGATCGCGTTCTTCCGCTCCATCGCCGGCTTCACGTTCCCCTTGTTCGCGCCGGCGATGTACAATGCGCTCGGGTATGGCAAGGGCGACACCATCCTCGCGTGCGTCGCAATCGGTGTAGGCATCCCTGCGTACGCCTTCCCCACTTTTGTCGCCTGGCTCGTTCGGGTTGCTGATGTTGGTGTTGTTGCACCGTATTTCTTTAACAGGCCTTTCTTGCTCTGGATGTACGGCGAACGATTGCGGAAGGCGAGTCGGTACGCAAAGCGTACCTAGTCGCGTTGGATGGCTGCGGCGGTACTGTACAGCTGCCTGGGGCAGATGAGGACTCGAGATGGCTCGTTGTTCGACTCTCGGACATGATGAACTTCTTGGAATCAGCTCAAAATCGGCCTATCATGATACTAGAGTAATCCTTCCGTGATGCCACCATATAATAATCTTCTGTCGTGAATCGTGATGATCATCAGACGAGTTGTCGGTATTACGATCGCTGCTTCCGAGTGTTGAAACTGTACTGTAGTTCGACGTGTACCACGCGCAACTCGCGAGGACATCTCAAGTCTGCTACTTTGAGCTTGGAAGAGGACACGAACGCTATATAGATATGTATGTACGTATGTGCATGAGAGCAACAATGTGCGGTATCTAATAAGAACAATGAGAACACATGAACGTGATGCAGGTAACTCGGGCACGTCGAGAAGAGGAGAGGTCGTGATCATGATGCCATGATATCCGCCGAGGAGCGCAGAGTGCGCACCACACCACACTGCACCGAACACAGGGAGTTGAGATGATATATGATACGGCGCCGGAATGGGGGAATGAAGGAATTGGGAATTGGGGATGGGGATAAACGGGATGGGATGTTACAGTCGCCACGCCCGCGCGGACCGAATACACTGACTGACCTAGGTATCACAACACAGCTCACCACATACTTCTTCAGTTCTCACTCCTCTCCTACCCTCCACGCGCGTCTCCTCCGCTCTCCTCCGTCCTCAATCGGCCTCGACGAGCTCGAGATAGCTCTCGGGCACGAGCGCGTGCCCACCGCCTTCTTTCTCGACAACAGCCCAGCCGACTCCGCCTCCCCGGCCAACGACGTGCACCACTTGCTCTTCCTCCAGTGCCATCTCCGCCGTACCTTCGGGCTCGAACGCATACAGGGCGCGGTACAAGCCTGGCGGTAACGGCCCATCGTCGCCCTCACCCTCGTTCGCATCCTCGTACTCTTCTCCATCTTCACTGTCGCCGTGCGGGTCGCCCGTCTCATCCGTAGGCGACGAGACGTCGAAATTGCGCGCGAAGTCCATCCGCGACGGCCCGTCCTCCGGACCCCAGCTGAAGTGATTGCTCAGCGTGTTCCACCGATACGCGCCCCAACTCCCCCTCACCGCGTCGTCCTCGTCCTCCTCTCCATGCGAAGAGGATGTCGCAGAGGACGACGACGCGGCCGAGAACGTCGACCAGCGCTGTCTGGGTCGGTTCGCTCGCGGCGCGTCCGGGCCGCGGCCGACATGCCGGTCATCGGAGGGTTCGTAGGCAAAGTCGCGGATCTTGAAGACGAGGGAGCGACGTTTCTGCTGCGCTTGTGCAGATGGGGTTATGGTCGCAACCGAGGACGATGACGCCTCGGGCTCGTGTGATACCTGGAGTAGAGATGACGCTTTCGATTGGCGGCGGGAGCGGGCGGTTGAGGAGTGTCTGGAGAGAGCTGCAGAGGTACGCCGAGAAGCAGCAGGGCTTGGGGGTGCGGGACGAGAGGAGGTGAGTGAATCGCGGTTCTGAGTCGTGAGAGCTGCGGTCGAAAGCGAGACGGATGAGTCAGAGTCGGGTGGAGGATCGGGGACGGTGATTTGTGTCGTTGGGGTCTTGACTTGGAACACAGAGTTCGGGGTGGGCGTAGCTGGCGAGGCAAGGGNTCGTAGTAACGGAAAGCGAGGGGGTCGGTAAGGTGGTAGTCGTGGGCGTCGAGTCGCCGTTCACAAGCGTGCTGGTCATAGCGGGAGGTTCGTCTCTGGTGCCGTTCAGACTGCGCGAGATGCTCTTGGTCGACGAGGAGGACGATGGGCGCGATGCGAACTCGTGTGCGCCGAGGCGCGGTGGGGGGGTAGAACGGAGAGCCTGGCGAGGGGAAAGGAGAGGTAGACGCTTTCTCGACAGGCAGCGTCAGACGCAAATCTGCGGAAACGCAAAATCCGTTCAAGACAATAAATAGGCTCGACCCGGTTCCTCGGGATCCCACTCACCAGTCGTCTCCTGCGTAACGACGGACGCCATGGCTGGCTCAGGCTCGGGCGTCGGCGGGCTTGCGGCGGGGCTTTGCAGACGTCGCGGCGGCGTGGGCGGGGCTTGCTCGTCGTGGTACGCGGCGAGAAGGGTTTTCAGGTAATTCCACACGTTGACGACGAAAAGGTACACCCAATTCGCACTCCGAAGGGGCTTTTGCTATGGCAATGTCAACTCAGAATTGCTATTTTCGTAAGAATGACCCGAAACAGCACCTTGTAGCCCAAAATCGACCATAAATCCATCCTTACCGCAGACTTCGACCTGCGCTATGGCCGTCTGGTGTCTCGAGCTTGAGTATAGTATCACGGCAGTCTCCTCGTTATGCTCAGCTTCTTGAAGGTCTCATGTTCATAAAGACTGTACCCTAGGCTGCGTTCTCATCCCAAGCCATGCGGCGTGGGTGTGGTATTGACGTGTGCAATCCTCGCCACGTTGAATCCATGTCGGATGCAATACAACGAATGCAAATATCTGGCTCCTGAAAACATAGCCCGTTTCATTCGTTCGTTACAATCATGAAAACAGGCTAGTTCGTGGCCACTTGAACGTGCTGTACCAGTTGCTATTACAGTTGTACACAAGCTTGTGATGCTAATGACCCATGTTCGAACTTCGATACTTGCAAGCTTTGCGAAACCCTTGAAGATGGGATCGTGAACAGCCCATAAAGCATACGGCAGCATGCAGAGACAACGTATGTGTGACGAAGACGGATAAGGGACTGGGGAAGCGGCTAGATTTGTGTTGGTTCATTCATGACAACAATGTGGTGAGGTGATCGAATTCCACCAAGTTGGATGAGGTTGCATGTTAGCCATGCCATAGCAAGGTCCGGGCATTGGGCAACGGAATTCGCGTGAAACACCTGGCAAATAAAAGATGGACAACGGAGAGATACCAGACATTCTGCTTACGACTTTCTACAGGCAGCAAAAGCCGATCCTGTAACGATATCGGTCCTGTTGTTAGCTGCACAAGGATATTTGAAGGGATTCCGTGTGTGTATTAAGAGCGTGAATATGGTGCGTCTAGCAGAATGTATAATGGACGCCGAACAGGCGTGGACAGGAGAGGTTACTTCTTTGCGGTCTTCTTACTCTCCACGAAGAGCACGCGAGATTTCACTAGTTTGTCACAAACAGTGTCAGGCTAGGACGCGCAGGTGATCATATACTAACGCACCTCGTGGATCGTATTTCACCGCAGCCAACCGGGGACCCAACCGTAACCTCTGCGCCGTGTAGAAGTAGCCCGTCTGGGCAGTAGAAATCATGCGGACAATGATTGTCCTAGACAATGATAGCTCGTAAGCACAAGGTTGTAGTTGGAAGAATGAAGGAGACGTAGACGCACCGTGCCTTGGACTTTGCAGCCATCGCGGTCAATTGACGGAGTCGGTCAAGTCTACGTCTGGCGCCTTCCAGTCGTGACGTTACACTGAGTGGCGTCACCGTATGGGCGCTAGTGTACGGCATTCCTCGGCAAGTCGAGCTGTCACGGTCACAGTATCTTCAAGCATCCGGGAATCCCTCGGAGTTTGCCTTCTGTGCTCGACCCTCATTGAAGCTACAGACTTGTCGGCTACCGGAATGTCTGGCTGTATTCTACGTCTTGCGGCTCGAATGTCCGCTAGATATTTGAAAAGATTGTCCTTATCATGCCAACACAGTCCGTAGTGGGCTACCCAGCTGACCAACTTCGTCCTGCTGTTGGGCTCGGGCCCTATCTCAGCATCCTCGTCTTGGCATTACATTCAGAGATCCGGGCAATGCTACCATCTGGAATGCGGGCTTGGCAAGACGCTATCGCCCTTGTTTGTCTGCCTCCCTCGAAGGCATGCCGATGCTTCTTTAGCTGAACCATGTGCAGCGCTGCACCGGCGCCAGGGCACCTGGACGTTCATCGAGCCCTGCTGCCTTCCATGATGATCCCAAGTAAGCTCTGTCCTTTCCCAAATTGGTTCTCGCGACCTCATAAGTTGTCAGACGTCCGCTTGCCTGTGAGAACACCATCTCCGACCGGCGTTATGCCAGTGGTGTCCAGGAAGTCTTGACATTCACCATCCGCCCTCGTACCAAAGCGTCCTGTGTACGCCAGAATCAGTGCCAATAGGCACTGAACGCCCCCTCGCATACTCAGATCCCAGTTATGCATAGCTTACACCAAGAAGAGGCCAAAGGTAGATGTCAGTCATCTTCCTATCCCACTCTTCATGTTTATTGAGCCTATGGACAGGTTGCCGTTCTCGGCCGACTCATAGCTGGAGCAGCTTCCACATGATGGTGCTTCTTGCATGCAATGGAACAAATGTCATGGTCCGCTCCTCCTACTCCCCTTGCGCGTGCTTCTTTCTGGTGCTTTCTGTCGCCCTTCCTTTCTCCGCAATGGACAACACGCGTCCCGGTCGCGCTCTGATACGGTAGACAATCCACATGCTCTGCAGGACTTCTAATTCTTGGCGGCCCTCATCTGAAGGTACTTAAGCGTGAGGTGCTACAGGACAATACAGCAGACTCGAGTCGCAGTCTACCTCCCAATCTACCTTGAACCTGCTGCCATGTTCTCTATCGCACTCGTCACTCTCGGCATTACTGCCGCGCTTTCCTTTGCCACCCCAGCGAAGCGTGCGCCTGCACTCGAAGTCTCCCTCACCGGTATGTCCAACGCTGTAGATAGCCCGTATGAGCTGACCGCCTATGTTGTCAAGCCCCGACTGATGTCCACTCCATCGACGACATCAAGGTCACCGCCGCTGTGACTAACACTGGATCCGAGGCCGTCAAGGTCATCAAGTACGGCACCGTCCTCGACAGCGACCTTCCCACCCGCTCCTTCAAAATCAGCAAGGACGGCGTCGCAGCCGACTTCACGGGCATCAAGCTCCAGGTGGACATCGACTCCCTCGACGATTCCGCCTTCGTTGTCATCCCCGCTGGGGAGACTGTCATAGTCGAACACGAGGGTGCGTATTCTCCAAATACAGCAAATGATCACGCAGCGCGCTGAACACAGGATTCGCAGTCGCTCCCCTCTACGACTTCGAGGCGCTCGGCACGGGCGCGTTCGAGTTCGAGCCGGTGACGACGTTCCAGGTCGTCGAAGCCGACGCGAAGCCGCACGCGTACAAGGTCTCCGCGAAGAAGCTGACCGTGAACGTGAAGCAGGACGTCGCCCGCCGCGAGCTCAAGGCCGCCGCGCACGAGAAGCGTGCACGCGTGTCGTGCTCGAGCAGCAGCGAGGCGAGCTTCATCTCGTCGGCGTACTCGGAGGGCAAGAGCCTCGCGTCGATCGCGGCGAACTACGTGTCTAGCAACGGCGCAGATTCGCTCTTCCGCTCCTACTTTGGCTCGACCTCGACCTCGACCGTCCGCGGGGTCCTCAGCGTGAGCATAAGTCATCCTTCCGAGGACTCCATGGAGCTGACTCTGCTCTTCAGAATGTTGCCAACGAGAACTCCAGCAGCCGCACCCTGAACTGCGCTGACCCCTACGGCGCCTGTACCAGTGGTGTCATCGCCTACACCGTGATCTCCACTACCAACATCTAGTATGTCGTCTTTCTCGCATCCACGGCCTAACTATCCTAATTTTCCCATACCACACAGTTTCTGCTCCCTCTTTTACAGTGAGGTAACGACTTCCCGCCTCTGCAGCGGCACCTCAGTCGCTTCCCGCAACATCCGCGGTGGCACCGTCCTTCACGAGCTCACCCACGCTACGTCGGGCACGGACGATATCGGCTACGGGTGCTCGTTCGACCAGAGCCTCGGCCAGTCCAACCCGCGCGAGGCTGCAGAGAACGCGGACAACTACAACGTACGTTGCTGCCCCGTTGTGCACCCGGGGACATGGCCGCTGAGAGTTGATGGTCACGGATTACAGTGCTTCGCTACTCAGGTCTACCAGAACACCCAGTGCTGAACATGTAAGGAGATACAGGAGTGTAGATGTACAATTATGTACAAGCGATTGCTTCGTGATTGCTTCACGGTGATCGCACGTACACCAACGTATAGTGAATCGTCCCAGAGAATCTCACTGTGTGGACAGACAATGACGTCATTCGTTAATATTTTTCGAGCGCCCAGCGTTCACACCACGACTCGCGATGCAGTCGACCGAGCGCACGCTTAGGTGGTCTAAGACATCGGTGTCAACCCAATTCAAATACATGATATGATTCTATTCATTTGTACACTTCTCTCTTTCACTGCCGAGAACGCCAGCCAAGAAATACAACTACCATGCCGTCATCACAGCTTGTGAGACGCCCTTTCGTCTTCACGGAGTCACTGGAAATAAGTCGGGAGGATGTAGCTCAGCTTCTTCCTGTCCTCCTCCTTCTGCTGCTCGGAGCGCGGCATGATCGAGAACTTCATCGAGCCGATCTCCTCGGTCAGGAGGTCGCCCTGGGCGGCAGCGGCATTAAGGTCCTCGAGGACGGCGGCCGCAACGTGACGAGACATCTTCGCATTCGCGCTGAGCGTCTTGAACACCTCCGCGGCAGTGACCGGGTTCTCGTTCTCGCGCCAGGAGTCGTAGTCAGTGACGGTCGCGATCAGGGCGTACCTAAAGACAGGCTGCAATGAGTACTACGAATCCCACAGTAGACAGTATGGACGTACCCAAGCTCGGCCTCACGAGCGAGCTTCGCCTCGGGGAGAACGCTCATGTTGATGACGTCTCCGCCCCACATGCGATACATCTTGCTCTCCGCGCGGGTCGAGAACTGCGGGCCCTCCATGCAGACGATGCACCTGTCCGTGTGCACCTGCGGCTTCTTGCCCTCCACCGCGTACTCGTCCGGCTGAGCCGAATCAAGCACCTTCTGCACGCGGCCCTCGAGCCAGCGCACGAGGCGCATCGCAAACGGATCGCCGAACGCAGCGTGGGCGACGACGGTCGTGCCCTCGAAGAAGCTGGCAGGGCGCACGCCCTTAGTGCGATCGATGATCTGCGTGGGGAGCACGAAGTCGCCCGGGGCGAGCTCCTCGCGAAGGGAGCCGACGGCGGAGAAGGCGAGGATGGCGCGTACGCCGAGCGACTTGAGCGCAGCGATGTTGGCGCGCGCAGGCACGGAGGAGGGGGGGATGGTGTGCCCGGGGCCGTGACGCGCAAGGAAGGCCACCTTCGTGCCGGAAGGAAGAGCGCAAATCGTGATCGGCGAGCTAGGGAAGCCCCATGGCTGCGGAGAAAAATTGTCAGTAAGGTTGTACAGTGGCGCTCGGACGACGCTTGGGGGAAACTGACAGTCTCCGGGTTTACGTGCTTCCTAGAGAATGAGTGTTAGCATGTTGAACACGCCCTGAATGAAACGAGTTCCTCACAAGAAAGTCAAGTTGTCCAGGTGGTACAGGCCACTGCCGCCAATCACACCAACCAAAACTGCGTTGATCGATGGTCAGTACGCCTTGAGAGGGGATTCGAGAGAAAGCATACCATTCTCGCCCTCAGAGGAAGACATTGTCGTTTTTGAAGCACGTCTGGGTCTATATGCAAGGAAACGTTGAGTTGATGAGCTGAAATACCGAGCGGGAGCCCGAATGTATAGCGATCGATGAAGGACGATCATACGAGACGCCGGGCGCCTACACGTATCTTCCAGATCTTTGTGGCGCCAATTCGACTGCGTTCGCTCTCGAAACGACGTCCACGTACAAGCAGAGCCCGCAAAGGGCGCCAAAGATTGGAGAGGAGAACATCACTCACAAGTAGAGAAAGAGGCGTTGCGGGGTGTTGTTCAGGACCAAGGAGGCCTGGCTGCCCTGCAAGAGATCTTATAGCATTTGCCACTTAGGTTTGACGGGCGCAACAATCCGCAAATAACCACACACACTATTACAGCCTGTCCGCGGACCGTACTGATCCACCTAGGCCTTCTCTTCTCCAGGAACCCCGACTATCCTCCATTCTCTCTCCCATCTCCCTCACTTTCGCACTATGCAGCGTCTTCGTGATTGATGTGATCATGGCTGTATTACGAAGCCCATCCTTCCAAGAGCGCAGTACTCAAATTTCAGCCTACAGACATTCCAATTCTCCAAAGGGAGCCGAGTCAGTGCACGTTCGCTTCTCAGGGGACCTCGACATCACTCATCTGTCATACTGAGTTCTTCTTTCTAAGCTATGCTTCCGGCCTTGCAGATCCAACGTGACTCGGCACCTGGTCTGAAATCAGTGTAGAGTCGTCCATCTTGTTAGAGTCAAAATGGCATCCCCCGGCCGTAGTTGACCCTGGGACTCGTGTACAGCCCTACTGCGGACTGTGCGGTTCTCGTTGACTGTTTTGTTCCCACAAAGGGCGTAGACTGAGTACAGTAACAGAGAGCACGAGATGGACACGAGGCCGTGGCGAGAGCGTCGGATTCGCGTCCATTGGCGTGTATGGAGGATCAACTTGACAAGTCCTGCATCAAGCGATATGAGTCCTCTGACAGCTTTCTCTGCGCCAGAGGTAAATTTACTACTACGGTATGGCCTGAGCCTGGAGCCAGAGCCCTCCGAATGTAACACAAGATATCGAACCTGCTCGGGTTGTTTCGGAGGGCGGAGTGTCGTGCTGGGACTAGGACGAACTTGCCAGTGCAAGTCGTTTCGTCTCATGCGTCATAATTGCACAGTTGCGTTTACGAAGGTCACTTTCTTTCAGCCTTTCAGGAAGCGGCTTTTCAGACCCGGAGAATCGCGAGATGTAAGGGTCAAATGGACCTGAGCCAATCACCGGCTTCAAGTTCCATGATTTCTTGTCGACCCCCGCCCAACGCCAGAACCAGCGACGACCCTCGTTCCGGCAGCCTACCCTCCCCTGTGGGCTCGCAAAGACGTATGCAAACAATGCGTCCATCATGAATAGTGAACTTCACGGGGCCCTCATTCCTGACCTCGCTTCTCGCGAAACTGTGCAGGCGTCATCGGCAGAATGCCAGTGCTTTATGAGGGTGAGCATCTGGTCTGCTTGCTTGTGTGATTCCATGTCGTCCTTCGAGTGCTCATGTACGACCCAATGCGCCAGATGATACAGAGGCTCCAGGAAGCTAAGATGCTGGACGCTAGATACAACTGTGATACAAATGCATTGGCAGGATTTAATAAGTTTGCATTGAGGAGAGTATCTTCCTAACGCAGCGGTGCAGTACTCTCTTCCACCTCTTCGAAGGTGGACGTTACGACTGTACTCGATCGTGTTGAAGCGTTGAACCGCGCTGTAGGGCGAGCAGCCTACTAGACCGCATCACGCGATACTGAAGCGAACACACAAAATTAATAAGCCGTTCGCATTCCAAGTGATAACAGATGCCTGGATGCTCACCTTTGCGTCGGGTTTCCCAGAGTCGATAGCAATATTGACAGGAAGTCGTCCTTGACCGATGAGTTCAGTGGGCGCTGACGAGACAAGAGATCGGACTGAATGTTCGGGCATCGCGGTTGTCCTATGTGCGCTCATATTTACTTCTCAAACCTCTGACGGTATATATAGAATACCCCAAACACGCAAAGAGTTTGTGCCATAATGATCGCTCTTGACCGCAGTCTCAGCGAAAGACGTACCGCCGGACATTACCCTTTGCATTTGCATTGGCGATGGCATTTGGAAGACCAATTGTACTGTATTAACTCTCGTTTATTTGCAATCAATCCTCTCAATTTCGCCAAAGGTGTCGCGAGAATGTCTCAATGGATACGCACCTTTTGGTCTACACAGGATAAACACGGTCACGTGCGTGCTGGAAACGCGTTTGTGGCTGTTAGCGTAACAAGGCTTTGAACATGGTCCGCTCCACCAATGTCACTCAAAGTACAACGAAAATCCTCTCACGTAAGTGTCAAGCAAAATGCGCTAGTAATGCTCATGAACATTGTAATCTAGCAGTTGACGAGCCACTCATGTGTCCTGTGTCCTCTACGACGTCATCATTTTACCATAACAGTTTAGTACGGCGCGTTCCTATACTCTGCAGAAGATAATTTTATTCTCTAATGCATATAAATGACACCTTCGAGGGTATCCGCTGAATGGTTCACAGAACCCGGGGGCACTCCTGGGCACATCCTTCCCTCGTTCCGTATATCCGGGCCAAGACGCTGCCCTTACCGCCTCATGCTTGTGCATAGCCTGTATAGACCATCGAGCAACTTCAACATCGGGCGTGAGTCTGTGATGTGGCATGCAGCTCTATTTCTGAACACACCTTCAAATTATCCCGAGGGCTAGAAGCTACGCCTACCTCGCGAATAAGGTGGCTTCCCATGGAGGATCCAACACCCATGATACAGTGTCACTTGGAAGCGACCGCCATTGAGCATCACGCTCTAAAATCCTGCTATGACGGCCAGATAAGTTTCGTCATGACGATGCTCAAAGAGGAGATTATGCAAACCTCGGAAACTGTGGAGGAGGGATTCCATTCGGCAGGGATGACCAATGGGTTTAGTGGTGGCGTCGTAGACCTCGTTGAGAGAGCACATGAGATGTACATTCGTGACAAGGATGAGTCTTTGGAGGGTGGATGAACGTATGCACCACCTCGTAAAGAAGCCACTTATAAATCCATATCTTCCACACAAAGGTGCATTGGGCCTATCCTAGGTGAGAAAGAAGGTTTGTATATAGATATCACAATGAAGGGCGGCGGAGACCTCGGACACAGTCGCACACACACCACTCAGAGATTCAAAGCCCTTTGCTCACTCAAACAACGCAGTGGATGTATGTCACTTGGACAACGTTTTGAGGTGTCCGAACGATCTGCATAAGGAGGAACAATGAAAACAATGATCTTGACTAGTGTCGCCACCGGCGTTGTTGCATCTATGTGCCCCTGTGTCTTCGGATTGGCCGCAGATGTCGTGTCATAAAACACAATCTAGAGGCATGCACTAACCTACATAAACATATAACGGACGTACAGCAGTCAAGGGGAGACTATGTAATCAAAGCAAACCGTACAGCATACATCCGCGCTAGCGTCATCCTATGCTTTTCGATCCAACTTAGGCTGCACTTCCACCATGGTGGCCGTTCGACATAACCGGACCCAAAGCCTGACGCAACAACAGCTCAATCCTTTCACGATCCTCATTCTGCTTCCGCATCTCGTCCCGCCAGCGCGCCTCCCTCTGCTCGTAGATGGCGTTGAGCGCACCAAGGCTTCCGAGCGCGGCATCCAACGCGCGACGAAGGTCCATGTCTCCCGGAGAGTTCGCCCCGGGAGAACCATCCTCGGAAGATACCGAGCGCGAAGAGAGCCGTTCTGCGAGCGACATGCGCTGTGCCTTACGCGCCGCACGGCGCTCTACGGCGAGGCGCGAGAACGAGCGACGGAGATTGGCGAGCGCGGGAGAGTTCGTGAGCGTCGCGTCGCGGCGGATCGCACGCGACGTGAGCGCGTGCAGCTTCGTAGAATGGGAGGGCGCGGCGAGGAGTACGAGCGTGGTGTCCGTCTCCCTATCGAGCGCCTGGAACTGTACACAGGGCGGCGTAAGCATGCATTCGCGATAACGCAGGAGGAAGGTTTCGAGACTCACCGCTTGCACGAGCGCGTCCCAGCGCGTATCGAACCGCCGCCTGCGCTTCTGCGGGTTGCTGACGAATGTCGGGTGGTATTCCAGGTCCAACAGGTCGTCATCCTCCCAGTCCTCCTCTTCGTCCACCCACTCCCCATCGTCCTCGGCCTCAGGCGCCATTCCACCCTCATCCCACGCACCCGTGCCGTTCCCATTCACGTTCCCGTTCATCCCGTTCATTTCGGGCCCATACGGGTCCACAAAGTGATCGTCTCCCGCAATGCTCGTCTCCTCTCCGGACGACAGCTCTGGGCTGGTCTCGCGCGGCTGCGTACTGTCCACGCGCGGAGGCGGCTTCACAACCCGACGCGCCTGGCGCGCGGGCTGCGGCGCGCGAACATGACCGTTCGGCTCGCGCCTCCGAATCCCGCGTCCGCGCATCGGGGGCGGGGGCAAGCTAACGGGCTGGTGGCTCGGGCTCGAGCGCACGCTCGCGGCAGCCATGTGCGCGTTGAGCCCTGCAGTGGTTGCGGCGGGGACAAACGCCCATGGGTTGTAGCCAGGTCCGGGATAGGGCGTCGACGAGGGGGAGAACGCAGACTCGGACGAGGGCGGCGCGAGGCCGTTGTTGAGGGCGTAGATCTGCATCTGCAGCGCCATCTGCTCGCGGATCACAGCGGGGTTGTTTAGGTCGTAGTTCGTCGACGGGGCTTGCATGGGGCCAGAGACGGTTGAGCGGCGAATGTGCGTGAACGGGTATGGGTAAGGTGACCCGATCTGGCGCGGCTCGACGTCCGAGGGCGTCGCAGAGATGAGCGGCGAGGGCGAAGGAGCCGCGGTGTGACTCTGCGGAGTGGGCGGGACAGGTGCTCCAGGACGCGCGCTTGCAGAACGCAAGAAAGAATGGAGGTAGGACGACGTAGGATCGTCCATGAGGCTTTGCATGTCGTCAGACTGATGCTCCGAGCCATTCCATTGATATCCAAGGCGCTGGTCGAGGATGTGTTGCAGAGGATAGAGGCGCGGGTCGTAGTACGGCTGCTGCTGAGGGTGGTGCTGAGTAGGCTTTGGAGGCTCGGAATGCACTTGCTGTTGTTGCAGTTGGGGAGGCGACTGCGACGCGCGCTCGCGCTGGCCATTAGCAGGAGAGTCGCGCGTGTTGCTCCGCAGATTATGGATGTCGCGCTCGAACATAGCAGGGTCGAAGCTACGCATACCGAGCTGGTCGGTCGCGCNGCCACGAGGCTTCTGGCGGATTGTCTTCTGGTTGTCGATAAGCGTTTGGCCGTACTGTCCATTCGACCCCGCGTACTGGTTTGTGGGGCCGATGTACTGGCCATCGCGCGTGCGTTCGGGTAGGTTCGTGGACGGCGAGCGCGGCGTAAAGCCAGACTCGGAGTCCTCGCTGCTCTTGTTCTGCGGCATGTGGTCATCGGCTTCTTCGTTAAGCGTTTCGTCGTCATCTTCGTCTCGCTGGTCGTGGCGTGTGTCGTAACGGGTAGCGTGCCCTTCGGGGTATATGTCGGACGACGGGGTGGGCGAGCTGTGATGTCTCTCCGCATACTGCGGCGCGTCATCGTGCTCAAACTCGTGCCCGACGTCCTCCTCAGGTTCTTCTTGCACAGGCAGGGACCGGTCAGGCGGCCGCGTCGCCACCGCCTGCAGTGGGGGCGTGTGACTGTTCGCGAGCTTCGACGTCGCGGGCGGTGTCGACCGCGTGGCCGCTGCGTCTCCCGCTCCCACGTTCGGCACGGGCTTCCGCGTCGGCGGTTGGGAGCTCTGCTGAGACGGCGGGCCCTGCTGGTACGACTCGGGGACGTACTGTGTGTACGCTGCGGTTCGCTCTCCAGGCGAGGCCATCGGCGTCTGGTACTGCGGAGAGCCACGATACTCCGGCGTGCGCGCGTGCCCCTGGGCCTCGTTGACATGCTGGGACGAGACCGTCCCGGAACGATCGCGTGTTTTCGGGCTCTCGCGCGCTGCCTGTGCCTCGCGCTCCTTATCGCGTACCTGCTGGCGTTTTGCGGCCTGCCCGACGCTGCCGCTGTCCGAGTCCTTTGGCGAAGCACGGTCGGTCGCCCGCACGCGCTCCACCGCGGGGTCTTTCGCGGGNAGCGGTCGCGGAGACGGGAACGGGAAGGGAGTCTGAGTGGCGGGGCTTGACCCGGCTCGACGCTGCGCCGCCCGCATAGGCGACGCCGGCGGTGCCTTGGGCGTGACTTGCGAATTGGCCATGCTCCCGCTCAAATTCGGCCATAAGCTCCTCCGTGACGGCCCACGAGTCCTCCTGGTTTTGGAACTGTGTCAAGAAGGGCGCCGGGACACGGTTGACGGGTCGCGGGTGGTGCTGATTCGCTAGCTGGGGAATGATAGGCTGGCTGTGGGCGTGCATGAGCGGCGGGGGCGTGCTCTGGCGATCGGGAGCACGGTCAGACTGAGTAGATTTGGGTGCCGTAGGGGAGATCCGAGAGGCGGGCGGGGGTGAACGACGGGACTGGTGAGAGGAGTTGGAGGTCGTCGGGCTGGGCTGCTGTTGCCCCTGGGGGTACATCATCTGCCCGTTCTGGCTTGCGAGGATCTGTCCGACCGAGGGCACGCTGGGCATCGAATGGGCTTTAATGGCCCTCTGCTTCTCGCGAAACGAGGGCGAGGGGGTCATCTCGCGGGGCGTTATGTTCTGCATTGGACCTGTATGGGGTGGAAGAGGCGGATGAGCGTGGTGGGAACGTAAAGAGAGAAAGAAGCGTCGGACAAGAAGTCGGGATCCGGCCTCAAATAAGACAAACGCTTGATAGGTTAAGTAGTGAAGACGTAAGGGCGACACAATAAGCAGATCGTCGTGCAAGAGAGGGAATACAATATCAGGACGATCCCGCTCGGACTCTCAAAGCTCAGCCACAGCAAGATCGATGAGATGTTGTGCCAAGTGCTGGAGAGACGGGTGGTCAAGTGAGAGGCTGAGAAAGGGCCGGGCGGTAGTAGGTGACGACCGGTAGCGAAAAACAAAGGCCAAGTCGGATGCGAGTGTCAGACTATGTTGGCTACTGACCTTGTTGGCTTAGATGAGCTTGTTGTTTCCGGATGACGGTTCGCTGCGGAGATTGGCTGGGCATAATCTCTGGGAGGCCAAAGTCGCTGGAGGGGGGGGATGAGAGCGATGGCGCGTCGGAAAGGATAAACACGGGGAGGACGAGGGATCGCACCTTCATAGGATGTGATTCATTGTACTCGCGTTTCCAACGTGGCGGGCGAGTGTGCGGGTCCAAGCCTGTCCGCGCTGGTACACAACGAGGTGCAAACCCATACATGGAAAGTCATGGTTGCCTCGAGGCTGATTACCGCCAGCTCGCTCACTTCGGACCGGTCTCTATATTCATCCTCTCTCCCGCCAGCTTTTTCTTACGTTCATATCCGCCTTTTCTTCGCGCGACAGCTTCGCGCCTCGCCTGCACAAAACTCATCTACCCGACTGCGTGTGCCACCGCCCCATCCGCTTCCGTCCCCTCCTGCTCCCAGGCCCCAGCACACGCTTTCTGCGCGTTGCGCGATGATGCAGTCGGCGCCGCGACACAAAGCCTAATCTTCAGATGCCTATTCGACCATGATATCACTGATAGAACATGACGGAGAACGCCACCACACCCTGCCGATGCACGACTGTAGCAATCCGCTGTAGACACGTCCCACAGCAATGTTCCTAATCGAAGTGATCCGAGCGCCATCGATGCGCACGCCTCGTTCGTTGGCAGGTGAATTGATGGTTGTATGAAGGGCGCACCCGTGCATGATGCAGCGAAGGTAGCAGGAACCCAAGGGCAATGGAACTTCGATCGCGGTCGAAATGTACAACAACAGTTCAACAGCCCTGGAGCGTGTGCATCCACCGTTAGATGACTACAGCGTGGATAGGTGCCATACCGCATCGCCATACAGCATAGACAGTGTATCAGCATTCGAGCATGTTCCGTCAGTCCACATTGCACTGATTGCAAGGTGCTCCGGGAAATGACCTTCGGGTTGGAAGGAACAGGGCGGGCGCTTCCCCTCAAGCGACTTCGCAAGGATACCTCGAGGTACAACCGGCAGAAGGTCATCGGGCTTCAAGAAGCATCTCATGGAGCAGTCGCGATGCGAAGACAACGAGGAGGCTGGGAACATAGCTGGAGGTAGCCGGCGCCGTATATCGACTAGATCCAGCGGAAAATCGAGCGTCAAATACCTTTTGCGATGGACGCTATGCCGGTTACAGAGAACAAGGGAGAACCGTAGGCCGCGGGTCCCCGGAAGTCTCTACTGTGCCATTTGGCTACAATGACGGTTGGCCGGAGAGGCCGAGACAGCCTGAGCCACAAGAAAGCACCAGGATCCTTCGGAGTCGATACGGGCGTCCCTTTGGTCTGGTCGCGGGACCGATCAGGGTGTTTGGGAGGGCGTAGAGAAGATGCGCGCGCACGGGACAGTCAGTCTGGGTCGACGATCGGGTCGCGTGTGAGATGGACCCTCACGAATCCCTGCAAGAACGCGCAGCTTGGGGTGCAGTATCCCTGGACGTTGCGTCGACGACCACGGTCTACAGGGCGAGGGAATGGCGAGGTTACAGCGAGCACAGGAGATGAATGCGTTGCACAAGAGGCCGTCAAACAGTCATGGCGTATGTGCCGCGTTGTAGCCATCGCTGCCCGATATCCGCGTGCATGACAATGTTGTATCGGTGTTGTTGTTCCCCAGAGAACCTCGCGGCTTCGCAACGCCACAACCAGAGATAGGCATGGCGTAGTCAGACCTTAAAGAGCCCTCGGAGACAGCCCCGGCCGGTTAAACCCGAGTTGCTTGGCTCCAGCTGACTGGCGGCAATCATTGAGCGAAGGGAGTGCTCAGCGTTTCTTGAATTAGGGTACCTTGCGAGATGTTCAGATGCTTAGCCGTTATAAGGGTACCTGGCTGCGTCTTGCAAGAATGTGGCGGGGAGAGGGGCAGGGCTCCGAGCCATCTGAGCTTGACAAAGTCGAAGTGTCAAGCTGTCAAGGCTAAAGCCGTGCGCTTCTGCGTGGCGACGGTGAGTAGACATTGTTCGGAGATGGACGCCTTCGCGACTACGCGCTCTCACGTACCTTGCTTCTGTATGCCAGCGCAGTCCCTCAGCGGGGTAAGAGCGGGGAGTGTCTGGAGCATTGTACTCACCTGCGACAGAGCGTGGATGTGGTACGAAGGAAAGGAGGATGCGGAGGCTGCAGCCACAACTGCGCCAGCTGTCCACGCAGGGATCGGCGACGCAGATCTGATCGAGATCGTCTGCCACTTCGCCTCCGACATGTAGGTGCTCCCAAAACGTACAGTCATCCCGATGACTTGGACCTGTAGGCAGCCACTTGCGGCCATTACGTCCGAACCAGTGCCTCTTCGCTTGCTGTTACGCGGGCACGACCTACAATCCTGTACTTTCCTGCACCAACGGAATAGCTCACATATTCCTTACTAGATTAGTGGCATATGGCGGTGGACGAGGCCGGAGGTATCAGCGTAAGCGATTCAACAACTCACGGGGCTTGCTTCGCGCAGGAGGCTGATACGACTTTAGAGGAACAAGAATCAACTAGGGACCCGAGAGCATCCTCTCGAGCTCAGTGACTCTGATGGTGACGTGCCAGGGCCGACCACTTTCAAGTTACCTCAAGGGTCGAGCGATCCTCGCGTAAAGGCGAAGACGAGTCCTGCGCGGCGCAAGACCTACCTAGGTATCATCGAATTGACGGATTCCGAGGGTGAAGAGGAGGAAAATATCAAACCTTTGGCCTCCAAGCACTCACCACAGAGAATCTCAACTCGTGGCAAGCGCGGTCTAGCGGCGCAGGGGAGGAGAGCTTCCACGTCATCTCACACCGGACGAAAACAACGCAAGGTCAGCAATCCTAGCGACGTAAAGAACGAGTCGGTGGATTGGATTGGCGATGGCAAGAAATTTCATCTTGACAATTTCGCTGTTCAGGCTGGTTTGAAGGTAGAAGCCCAGGTACGTGGGCATCCGTTCTGGTTCTTTTCTCTTTTTTTCTGGGACCCAAGGATTCCAGCACCCGCCCAGCATGTCTCCGAATTTCAAAATATTCAACTGTTTGTGGCAGGTGCTCAAGTCAGAAGATATCAAAATGGCCCTGGACGATATAGAGTTGCCCCCAAATTGTCGATCCGACGCGACTCTTCTCAAAGCTGAGCCCAGGCTTAAAGAGGTAAGTGATACGTTGGGGAGTCCTCCTTTGGAGTGCACTAGGAGCTTAGAACTGTTGTTGTAGGAGCCCAAAGTAGATGTCTCGGAACCAGCATTGCCTTTGGCGGATACACATCCTGCGTCAGAGCGTCACGCACATTCCTCCAGCCCAGCACCCAAGGAAGAACCCCTTCCTGCTACTCTAGGTGATTCTGAGCTGCGGGGAGCCGTAGCGAAGCTCATTAACGTTCGTGTCGTCATATCCCGCACAACTGTTCTGCGTCACACTCAAACTTTACTTTCCTCATCAGCCCAAGGCGGAAGTCAAGAAAGAACTGCGCCTCGACGACGACGACGTCCTCCGGCTCCTCGACCCCTCCGCGCTCGCCCCCTATCCGATCTCGCTTCCAATGGACCTCCGCTCGACCACCATTTCGCGCGACAAGCTCTCCAAGCGGTACGGAGGCAGCGCGATGGATACCTTTCCGACGCCGAGCGCACATAAACTCGCCGAGCACGGCCGCAAGAACTTCATGTGCATCAACCTCAGCCTCTGGAACCCGAACGGGCCGCAGGTACCCGGCCATGGCGGCCTCTTCTTCACAACCGCCGAGGAGGACGATACCTGGGCGCGCGAGGCGGATGGCAGGCCGACTGTGTATACGGTCTTCGCTAGGCTGAGGAGCAACGAGTGGCTCTACCTGGGACAGTACGAGCTGCACTCTGCCCCGAACCTGAGCGCACAACAGTGGTGTGCCCTTTCGCCTTACGTGAGCACCAACATGTTGCACCGCCCGGCTAATGAGTATGGCGCTGATGAGGCTCTGCCCTTTAGGTACGGGCATGCTGGACAAAGAATATTTGTAAGAAGAACTGGGGGGCACGCGTGCGGGCGCGCATCCACCTGCGCACCACGCTCGGCCACGAACCGTCGCGTGACGAAGTCGACTCCGCACGAGGCAACTTTGCGCACGTTACCCCAGAACAGATCAACAGTGCATTCGTTGCTGGTGAAGAGGTATGTCACAGATGGAATTTGGCTTCCTCGTGCGTTTATACGACCAGTGCTGACTCGCGAGCGTGGTTCGGTCGCTGCTGTTGGCACAGTACATCGAGACTTGGTCAATGAAGTGTGTCGGCTACGACGAGGACTTCCAGAAGGAGATCGTTGAACTCGCCCGGGGATGATGAGGTGGATCGTTCGCCGGTGAGACATCTGTATCTAGGCATGGCGCAGACTTGCAGACTCTCAATCGTCTCAATCAACGCATCTTCATAGCTGAATAACGCTTAGGCAGTCCTAAACGCGCAGACGCACGTGTGGCTGCATTGTGGGCAGTGCAGCGTTCTGAATTATTTGTTATTTGTGGTTCTCTACCAGGGGAGGGTAGTCTGGCGTACGAAGTACGTCAGGAAGAACTCCGTTGGTTCTTCAGGTACCCCGATGACCAAGGTATGCGAGCCTGAGCGCTGAACACTGGCGGTCCTCGCGGTGTAGATACACCGCCTTCTACCGCCAACTCATTGGCAGGCTATCGTAATCTAAACATTCCTTGGTTTTCAGTGCAGGTGTCCACGCTGTGCTGTCACTGCCTAGTACATTGACTCCCAGAGCCGCCAAGGGCCCGTGGCTGTGTTGCGCCGGGCTTCAAGGACTCGGAGGTCCGAATTCTGGTGCGTATATATTTGCATACCGTGTCGAGCTACTCGATTATATCCTCCTTCGTAATCTGCCCTTCAGCTTGTCATTCTCTTCTGATGTACCCCTACCACGCTCATCCCATGGCTCACATGCACTCACAAGCCTACTCTCGCTCTACCTCACGTGCACGATCTCGAGCCACACGCTTGACGACGTTACTACCCCACAAGCCGTGGTCAGTCTGCACAACCGCTTGGGAAGGCGTCTTTGCCGCACAATTTGGCATCTTCCGTAACCCAGTCGCTTGGCATTTGCATCAGCGTGGCAGCGTGTGTTGGACTGGAGGGTATCAGTATACCGTCCCGGTCGTTGCGTGGTTGAACTGCGCCCGCTCCGGATGTGCCTGGTGCGGGTTTCTTGCGAAGGAATTCCTAGGGGATGTGGAAAGGAACTCTCACCAGTGGCCTACCCCTAACGTGCATATCCGCGTGGGATGTGGAAAGTGGCACTCTAATCCCGAGCTTGAATGGTCGAAGACTATCCTGGTTCTCAACGATCTTCACAAAGAATACATCATGTTTACATTCAAAGGTTCGTCCTTGATAGGCGCATGCTTTGTAACGGCTCATTTGGTTCTCAGGTTCCACTTCTCAGGCGATCCAGCATCACAATGGATCAAGGGTAGAATACTCATCCCGCACGTGGGAGCTCCCTATGCGATGTCCATGGCGAAGGCCTGCATCGAAGAGTGCGTACGCACCCACACGGAATGCCAGGCAATCACTCCATACCCCGTCGGAACCGCTCCTCTCCCTACCCGTCTCATCGACTGCTCTAATCCGGATTGTCTGCGCATCGTCGAAACTAAACCTGGTATGCGCGGGTCGTATGTCGCACTCAGTTACGTCTGGGGAGAAGCTCAGCCACATCGGACCACCAAGGCAAACATCGCCAACTACAAGATGAGGATTCCCAGTACGATCCTCCCTCAAACGATCCGAGATGCCGTCTGGGTCACTCGGGCGCTAAGGATCGGTTTGCTTTGGATCGACAGCATCTGTATCATTCAAGACTCGGAGAAGGACATCCACTACGAGCTAGGGCGTATGCGAGACGTCTATCGTCACGCGTTCCTCACTATCGACGCTGGTAGCGCTGCAAGAGTGTCGGACGGTTTCCTACAAGTGCGGCGCCTTAATCCCGAGCCTTCCGCTTGTCTACCTTTTATCCTTCCTTCTCACGACCATCGAGTGGACCAGTCAGCAAGCAACACGCGAGTGGGAATGACATACTGGGTGAGGAGCGACGATCCGCTGAAGTTCGTTCCTGAAGATGACGACTGGGACTATGGCACTACCTCCGACATTCTGTCGAACTACGAGACCCCTACGAGTCATACCGTGAAGCGGGCGTGGTGTCTACAAGAGAGGCTGTTGTCCACCCGATCCCTCGTATTCACTTCTCAAACTCTCCAGCTCCGATGCCATACCCATACCCAGAACGTGGGTGGGGCGTACCATGACGGGCTCAACGATGTTCCACGGCTACCTGAGGCTATTCTCCGTCCCACTAGGCATATCTTGCGTGGCTCGGGCGAATGGAAGGAAATCTGTCATCGTTGGCGTAACATCGTCGGAGACTACACTCAGCGGTCGCTCTCGAACCCGTCGGACAAGCTCGTGGCACTCTCTGCGCTGGCGGAACTGTTCGCGCCTACGCTTGGCCCTGACTACCTTGCTGGCCTCTGGCGCGACACTCTCCTCTATGATCTTCTCTGGATGCCCCGGCTGACTTCAGTAGCACGTCCGATCCAGCGATATACGCAAGCCCCCTCGTGGTCATGGGCATCCTTCGACGGCGGAGTGGAGTTCCCGAATCGGCTTGGCTCCGGTCGTGTGTTGGCGAAAGTCATCAAATGCACAGTCAAACTCCAAAACAAGAACCTCCCTTTTGGTCAAGTCGCTGGCGGATCCCTCGTCCTCAATTCCAGGCTCATCCCATGCAAGCGGCACGGTTCTGATAGCATAGACTCCAGGCGCGTGCTTGATAGCGGCCAACAGTCTGTATATCAGGCGGTCGAGATAGGTCTTCAGACATCCCGCCTCTCTTCAACGGAAAACGACCGTCTTATATTCCCGTTCCGAACCGATTACGATGAAGATGGGGCTCTCCGAGAAATATGGTTCGTTCCCCTCCTAGAAATCACTGGCGAGGGCGTGGCAGGTCTAGTGGTAACCCGGGCGGCGGGGCGGGATAGCAGGCTGTGCAGTAAGGGATCCGGTCGGAGAGAGGTCTATCGGAGGGTTGGGTTTTGGTACTTCTGGGCTCCTCATGCCATGAACGTGATACGACACCGGCAGTACCCAGCAGAAGCGATAGAACTTATATAACTCTGCGTTATGACTTGTATGCAGTACTTGAGCTACGTCGTTCCATAGTAACTTGAGCTGTTTAAGTATATCGCTAGCCTGAGTGTGCTCCTCCCCTCGCTGGTTCATGCACACAAACAAGAATGGGACCACGTCGCGCGACAGTCTCGCGAGCACGCGATACTGCATTCCACGGCGTGTAGACGATGCCAAACCGAGGTCAATCAACGACGAACCATGCCACGGATCCTAGAAGTACAGCTCATTCGGAACTAAACGGAGTGGAGGAAAATCGGCTCATGCCTATGCGCCAACGCCAACTTACACTGACTCGCGATCGCCTCGATCGCCTCAATCGACATCCTCCATGCCGCCGAACGCACCATCAAATGCACCACCCCCGCCATTCCCGCCAAACGCTCCACCAAACCCACCGAATCCACCAGCGCCCGCTGCACCCTGCCCTCCAAACCCGCCAAACACACCGAACCCACCGAAACCCCCAGCAGGACCAGGACCAGGAACAGGACCTGCACCACCCGCACCACCTGCCCCAGCGCCAGCGCCAGCGCCGGCAGCGGCACCAGGAGGCGGGGGAGGCGGGCCCGCACCAGCACCCTGCGGAATGGGGATCGTGATATGCCCGGCGTAGAACGTGAACAGCGGGGCGGGCGCGTGTCCATGGCCGTGGTGGCCATGGTGCGCATGAGCGTGAGCATGAGCATGAGTGTGTCCGTTGCCAGGTCCGACTGGCCCGTTGGCAGCGGGCTCGAGCGGCGGAGGGGGTGTCTCGGGGCGGCTGGACGGCGCGTCCGCGTCCGCGTCTATGTCGTCCGCAACTGCCGGCGGAGCGTACGTCGCGGGTGAGGTCGACGTCGACGCGCTCGCACTCGATGGAGTCCCCGAGCTATCTGACGGAGACGTAGAGGCAGAAGTCGAAGCAGATGCAGAGGCGGACGGGAAGCCGAAGGTGAGCGTGGACGGGCCAGCACCTGGGGTCGAAGAGGATGCAGCGGTAGTGGTCGCAGCGTTGGCGCGGCGCTTCTGCTCGGCCTTGATCGCCGCGGCCTTCCGTTTTTGCACCTTGACAAAGGCTGAGAGCGCATCGACCGCCTCGACGAGGAACTGCTTGCTAGGCTTGTCCGCGAGCCTGGTTCCATAACGTTCAGCCACGCGGTTTACGAGACTACTGAGGCCTCAAGCTTACCTGCTGATCATCTCTTCGACGACGTCGCCGGTACGCAAGAACGGCAACAACGCGATAAGCTCGCGGTACACCTTCAACAGGGTGACCGAGCCGCCCTTGATAGTGAGCGCCTTGTCTGTCCATCCCTCGAAGCGCTGCTTCAAGCGCGGCCTGAACTCCTCCCGCAGGTCCTCCAAATCGGGGTCGGACGGGTCCATCTCGAGATAGCTCAACTCCATCTCATCCAGACCCTCCATTGTAGGCGTGATCGGGAGGCCCATGACCATCGCGGCGAACGCCATCGGGTTCGGATTGTTCAGACCCGGGGTGCTCACGGAGTCCACCCAGCGCTCGATGCGGTCCTGCCGCCCCGGAGTGACCTGGCGCATCTTGTTGATCTGCTCGATCTCCGCGCGGTTCTCCGACGTCTCGAGTAGCGAGAACGGCCCAAGGAGGGCGGCGCGGACTGCCCGCGCAGTGTCGAGGAGCTCCTTCTCAATCAGCTCGAGCGCCTGCAGCTGGTGGGACGGGTTCCTGGCCATAACCTGCACCGCAGACTGGAGCACGAGCGCGTCGCGCGCACGCACAAGATGCGCGTGGGTCTTTAGCAGAGACGAGATCTCGTCCGAGTTGCCTTCGTCTGTGTAAATCTCGAGCGCCGCGGTAAAGACTTCCGGGCACGAGGTGGCGGTTTGGGAGAGATAAGTCATCAGCTCGGCCTCAGTCGCTTGCGTGTCGGTGGAATTGGCGATAAGCACAGAGTAGAGGCGCGAAGAGGGCGCTGTCTTGAAGACCGAAAGCATAGCGGATTGGACGAGCTCGCGGAATCGCCCCATCTGCGAGCTGATCCTTGATGACCAGTGCTTCGCATACGAAGGCGACGCGGTGTGCACTACATTAGGGAGCCAGTCTTCGGCCCCAATGGGTAGGTCGAGCTCACTGTCTTCGTCGGTGTATGCGTCCTCGTCTTCGTCAATGTCAGACTGGGCGCCGGGAGCCATCAACTCCTCGTCGAACTCGTCCTCATCCGTGTCGAGGGAGGCTAGAAGTCAAGAGTTATCGCACGGTAAGATATATAAACGTATTCTGCGCCTACCTTTGCTGCCGCCATACAGCAATTTCTCAAGGGCCGTCCAGCCCATGAGGTCTTCGATATCGTCGAGCATATCAGGAATCTTCTCAATGTGGCGCTGGTTGCCTGACGCGAGCATACTAAGGAACAGATCCCGCCAGATGAATTGCAAGACCTCCTCGACGTTGTGGGCCCCGGTGAGCTGCCAAGATTTGACGACTTTTCCTGATTTTCGCTTGAGAGTGACAGGAACATACATATTGGTGAACGCGCAGCGGCACCTGTGATAGGCTGGTTAGCTCATGCTTCCCTGAACTATATGCAGGCCGCTGCTGCGAAGTCTCAAGAATGGACCGTGCGTTTTGTGCATATCACGTTCTCATGGTATTCTCGCCCTGATATCCTCAGTGAAGGCCCTGTCACCGGCTGAGGCTGGATGCCGTAATATCAGCTAGTTCGGGCCCAGTTGAGGCGCGACTACACTCGCACACTAAGCGATAGGTATTTACGTGTGCCGCGATGTCGCCATCTCGCTTGGTGACACCGAGCAACCGCAGCTGAGGCCGTTTGCCAGCACCCCAACGACGTTCGCCCCAGCGGCAGAGCAAAAGTGCTTGCGGTGGCCCGTGGCATAGGATATCTCCAAATAAGGACTACAAGGACTCACCGAGCGCGGCCATGGGCAATCTGATCGAGTACATTGACCACGAACAACAGGCAGCGATGCGCCCGAAGGAAGTCGACGTTGTGCTCGTAAACAAGGCGCCATATGTCGTTGAGCCAAGTCGTCACGCTCTCGACAGTTTGTTCGATGAGTTCTGTGCGGTGAGAGCGTTCCCGTACAAATGACCGCTTCGCGTCGCGATGGAGCTCGTCGAGGAGGGCGTTCACCTCGCGTTGCTTCGACTTGAGGTCGAGGACGGGGATACCCGCATGCCGCCTCTGCATCTTGGTCGCGCTGGCCATAAGTTTCCTGCGCCTGGTCTTGCTCACATGGTTCAGCAGCGGAATGAGCTGCTTCTCTATGATAACTTGTTGGACGTCTGGGGGCAGCGCCTCATAGATTGCTGCAAATCTGAGTCGCAGGCCGATGAGACCCTGTTTGTAGCGAAAGGCTCCTGCACGTACCTAGTGCTTGCAGTTGGCGGGTTCATGGTTCAGAGATCCCGTCTGTGATGGAGTAGGAAGAGGTATGGACTCGAGCGTACTAGTGGATGATTGTAGGAGGGGATGAATGTGGGGGAAGCTAAGAGGCGACGGTGGCTGAGCGCTGAGCGCTGAGCGATAGCTGGGCCCGCCTATAGAGAGTCACGGTGGTCACGGCCGTGCACTGTGTGACGTCCCGCGGCGCGTCGCGCGCGCCACGGTGCACGCGTCTGCCAGTGACTCTCAGCGCGAGGCTTGGGCTAGTTCTTCCGCCACAACTGCTCTGTTCCTCCTCTACGATAGATCATTATCTTTCTTGGATAACGCACTCCGAGAAACTACCGCGCTATGGCTCCTGGCAAGGCAAAACCGCTGGCGAAATCGCATGGGACGGACATTCGTGGATTCTTTGGTGCCTCAGGTAGCCAGGCAACTCTAGGAGGCTCACAGAACACGTTCAAGTCGACCAGTATGCCGGTGAGTAGTAGCTTGAATTCCACAAACTTGTTACAGACTATTGCGTAGCCGGTGAAGAATGGAAACGCGAAGGGGAAGGCTATTGAGATCAGTAAGCCGCTTGTTATCTCACCCTAATGCGTGTAGTTCATTTAGGACTGGAAACCACAGGCGACTCAGAATCAGAAATGTACGCGTCTGTGACATCATTCGGACACTGGCTCAGTATCTGACAAACGCGAATAGGCAACCGAAGAAGAAACCAACTGCAACACCGTACGTCACATTCCGCGTCCTCATTCCACATTTAGCCATCCCTCCTTCTCTCTTATTCTGACGGTGGAGCTCCCCTGGCACACCTAACCGTGAACTCTGCCGCAATATTGCACTTCCTGTTTCTTGTTCGCCGACAAGTCTCACAACTATGCACAGGAAGACCGCTCCCTCGAAGCCAACAACCTCTGTCAGTGGATGCCGGGCTTGGGCTCGTAGGTTGGACGCTGACTGTATAATCCAGAAGTTGAAAAGTGACCAGGCAATGGAGATTGACGATGATGACGAGCCAATCCGCCCACATCCACCAAAGCGCAAGAAAGCCGCTGTGATCGAGTCTAGCGACGAGGACAATGATGTGCGGGCATCGCCCCCGAAAAAGAAACAAGCAACCACCTCTTCTTCGACATCAAAGCCACGCGCAAGTACATCTACGTCGAAAGCTGTAGCTCCCGCGAAGGAGACCAAGCAAGTGAAGGAGTCCACTCGCAAGGCCCCCACGCCTCGTAGAGCACCAGCCGCTGCTCGGAAGAAGAAAGACGATGACTTCATCGTATCTTCTGACGAGGAGGATACGGATGATGACTTTGAGCTAGATGACGACGACGATGAGATCGTCAAGAAGGGCAAGAACAAAGCGAAGGCTCCTCCAAAGGCGCCTGCTAAGCCCGCCCCAGCGAAAGCTACGCCCAAGGCTAAAGAAAAAGTAGTCAAGGTCGAAGAGAAGAAGCCTGCCAAAGTGGAGGACTCCAAACCAAATACGACGGAAAGCAAAGGGGACCAGCTTGCGAAAAAGCCGAAGTGAGGGCGCCTAGGTCGAATGTAGCGTGTGTGCACTGACGCTGTTCTAGTTGGTATGCCATGAAAGCGGCACGAGCCGGACCTTCCAATCCGGGCTCGAAGGAGATCCCAGTGCCAAAAGACCCCAACTGTCTCGCTGGCCTGTCTTTCGTGTTCACGGGCGAACTGAGCAGCCTCTCGCGAGACGAAGCGGTTGAGCTCGCTAAACGCTACGGCGGGTAAGACTTCCCCACACAATTTCTTGGACGCCTCGTTCATAGCCCGACCCCCAGGCGAGTAGTTGGCCAGCCCTCCTCGAAGACGTCCTATGTCGTCGTCGGCGCGGACGCGGGCCCAAGCAAGCTCAGGGCGATCGAGAAGAATAAGCTCAGGACACTGGACGAGGATGGCTTCCTCAACTTAATCGCGACCCGTGTCGTCGACGAGAGCGCGCTCGACGACAAGACGCGGAAGAAGATAGAAAAGGAACAGGAAGCCATTCGCGAGAGCGCGAAAGAGATGGAGCGTCGCGAGAAGCAGGCTGCGAAGCAGGCAACGACAGCAAATCCAACGTAAGTTATGTTCGGTGATGCAGGGTTGTGGCAGGAGATGACGAGATGACGATTGGATAGTGCAAAGGTATCCGCAGAAAATCAGCTATGGACGGCGCGATACGCACCGCAAACGCTGAAGGAGATTTGTGGTAACAAGGGCCAAGTAGAGAAACTGCAAGATTGGCTGAGTAGCTGGTCCGTCATTCTTACAACATAGCACTGGGTCACGTACGAGCTGATCCGCCATAGGTCTTCGAGCTTGAAGTCCGGCTTCAAGAAGCCGGGAAAGAACGGAATGAACATATACCGCGCTGTCATGATCACCGGCCCTCCTGGTATCGGGAAAACCACCAGTGCACATCTATGCGCCAAACTGGCCGGGTTCACCCCGATCGAGCTCAACGCGAGTGACGCCCGCAGTAAGAAGCTAGTAGAGGTATGCTGCACCACAGTGTCCCGTCTCCGATCAAAGACTCACCTCGCCAACATAGAACAGCACCAATATCATGAACACCTCACTTGATGGCTGGATGCATGGCGGAAACGTAAGTGGGGCACGTTCGGTTCTCAATCGATCTAGTGCTCACATGAGACATGTAGAAAACCAACGCAGCCGGCGTCACTATCACTGACAAGTCTTGCCTGATAATGGACGAAGTCGATGGTATGTCTGCAGGAGATCGTGGCGGTGTGGGCGCGCTCTGCGCTCTGATCAAGAAGACCAAGGTACCCAGCATGCAGATAGACGTATTCAGAGATGCTGATGTTCAAATTCACTAGATTCCTATCATCTGTATAGCGAACGACCGAGGAGCCCAGAAACTCAAGCCCCTGCTGAATGTCACATTCAACCTCTCGTATAAGAGGTGGGTTGCTGTTGATGCTGCCTTGCACAACCGTTGCTCACATTGGACATAGGCCTGAGGCAGCAGCGATTCGTTCAAGGATCCTCAGCATTGCCTTCAAGTGCGTACGGCGGCGGTGCGTTGCTACTGTCTTGTTGACTGAATGTGCTTCACAGGGAGAAGATGAAGATCCCGGCGAATGTCATAGACCAGCTCGTGCTGGGTGCGCAGTCCGACATTCGTCAGGTGCTCAACATGCTCTCCACATGGAAGCTATCAAGCAGCACCATGGACTTCGATGAGGGCAAGACCTTGTAAGTAGCTCCCCTCTCTTTGAACATCCATGCGATGACTGAGTCGACCACATTTCGACAGGGCGAAGATGAACGAGAAGTACTCGGTAATGACGCCCTTCGGTGTGACCAACAAGATGCTTGGACCGCAGATGTTCTCTCCGACATCGCGCGAGACCTTGGGTGACAAAATCGAATTGTACTTCCATGACCCTTCCTTCGTTCCTCTATTCATCCAGGTTCGCTTGTGCCGCTTAATCCGAGGTAGCGCTCTGCCCTAACAATGTGTCCTCTTCATAGGAAAACTACCTAAAGACCCAGCCTTCGCGGATCCGCAACACGGACGGGCCTGAGAAGATCCTCAAGCACCTCGAGTTGATGTCCAAGGCTGCGGACTCCATCTCAGATGGTGACATCGTTGACAGTCTCATCCATGGGTACGTTAATCCTGTTTGCAACATTCCCTCCAGGAAATTCAGGTTGTCCGCAGCCCGAACCAGTACTGGTCCTTGATGCCTCTTCACGCTGTTTGCTCGACCGTTCGTCCCGCATCGTTCCTGTACGGTATGGGTGCAGGCTACGGCGGTCCTAATGCGATGAGCTTTCCTCAGTGCGTGTCTTCCATTGTCTTCACTTAGTGTACGCGATCCTGACACTCTCGTGCAGGTGGCTTGGACAAAACTCCAAGCAGAGCAAGCTCAGCCGACAGCTGACAGATGTGCAGGCTCGGATGCGGCTCAAGGTCTCGGGTGATAAGGGCGAGATCCGGCAGTCTTACATCCCCGCGTTGTTCCCGCACATCGTGCAACCCCTCATGGACCAGGGCACGGTGAGTTGCATCTGCATACCGTCTCGCGCCCATAAGCGTTTTTCTAACTGTGTGCTGCGGTAGAGCGCGGTGGACGACGTAATCGAGGTCATGGACGAATACTTCCTCACCCGGGAGGACTGGGACACCATCGTTGAGCTCGGCGTCGGCGACCGTGCTGACACGATCGTCACCAAGAGCATCACGACGGCCACGAAAACGGCGTTCACCAAGAAGTACGTCCACCTCTCTCTTGATGCGTTGACTCTCTGTTTATGGATGGGGTCCAGGTATAACTCCCGGGATCACCCCGTCGCGTTCCACAAGGCGGAGAACCTGGGCAAAGCGCCAAAGAAGCTTGCCTCCCTCGGCCCTGCTCCTGATCTGGAAGAAGCCTTCGACGTATGCCTTTGCTCCGCTCGTCCCTCTCACCGTTGCTCACTGGTATGCTTTATTTCATTTTATTTCTCGCAGGTCGACGACGAGGTCGTCGAAGAAGCCGAAGAGAAGGAGGACGACTCGGACGACTCGCCGGAACATGACAGTCTCATCAAGGTCCCGAAGGGTAAGGGTAAGGGCAAGGCCGCCGCAGGGGCAAGAGGTAAAGGCGCGAAAAGGAGCTAGAGAGTGTGGGTCTGTTTTGTTGGTTTCCGTTCTACGTTGGTTGTATCGTATCGTACCTACCATTCTCTCTTGTATTTCAGCAATTGACTACCGATTTTCTCGTCATCATCGACATACAATGGCTCATCATCCAGCCAACATCGAACCGCACAAGAGCAAGTAACAATGGTCCACGGTAGAGACATGATTTATACAATTGTCCATTGCGGGTGGTTGAACACCCGCGTATACTAGTACAGCATTCGCGGAGATGCAGTTACGTGCATCTCTACGCTTACACGATGAAGCTCGGCTTCGAGGAAGTTACATAGGACTACAATTGGCGATGCTAATTTTTGATGGGAGAGAGGGGACCACGAGCACTGTTCAATACGCGAGAAACCAGTCGACAGATGACGGACTTCGCACTGCTCCATAAAGGCCTTGAGAACCTGTTGGTCTCTCTTGTCGGGCCTCAGGTTCGGCTACGACTGTCCCCGCGTCCCCGGGACCCAGAACCATGGCGGCGGGCCTGAAGATCCTATAGCCGACCGTCAGCTCAGTATATTAGTGCCAACAGCAAAGAAGGGGAAGAAGGACCTGGCGGCTGCGACTCCCGCTTCGGCCACGGGAGTTGGATCCATGACGACGTGCCTGCAACTAAGTCCAAGAGTCATGGATGATCAGTACGAGCTCCAAATAAACGACAAGGTATGCCAACCTCGGAGCGCCGTCCACGACTATCGCCTCGGCCACGAGAGCCCGATCCGTGACGGCGGGCCTGTAACTCTCTGGTGTTCCGCGAGCGACTCCCGCTCCTTCCACGGGACTGCGAGCCATGACGACGAGCTTCGAGCTATTATTCCAACCGCCTGTCAGCGCAATTTGACCAACAAATCTGTTCAAATAACCACGTACGTCACGACGGTCCCGGCTGTCTCCTCGTCCGCGAGAACCAGATCCGTGGCGACGGGCCTGGAGCTGTGTATTCCTAAATTAGCGGTCCGATCCAGCGACTGTGTAGTGAACGACATACAGCACGACGGTCCCTGCTGTCGCCCCGGTTGCGGGAGCCAGAGCCATGGCGGCGGGCTTCCAACGTCCTCACGTTCCGGGAACGGCTGCCGCTCCTGCCTCGAGAACCAGAACCATGACGGCGTGCTTGCAACTGAGGTGCGGAAATCAATTAGAACGATATGATGAAGAACATCAACATCCCTTCGCCGTTGAGATGCTATGAAAGACATACTTCGCGACGGCCGTGACTATCGCCGCGGCCTCTGGAGCCAGACCCATGACGGCGAGCTTCAAGCTATAAAAAGCGGTTGAGTCTCAGCATTGAAGTGGTAGGACAATAGGTACACTAGAGCACTCGCCTCACGACGACCTCTGCTGTCCCCGCGNCCGCGAGAACCGGAGCCGTGGCGACGCGCCTCAATAGTCCTGACGTTCGCAGAGCGACTTCCACTGCGGCCGCGAGAGCCCGAACCATGTCGGCGTGCCTCGAGCTGTGATCTCAATTAGCTGATATCATACGTATATGAAGAGCACACGCTACGTACATCCCGACGGCCCCGACTGTCACCACGGCCACGAGAGCCAGAGCCGTGGCGGCGAGCCTCGATGGTCTTTATAGTGGCGGAGCGACTGCCGCTACGGCCGCGGGAGCCTGAGCCATGTCGGCGAGCTTCGAGCTACAATGGAGATCAGCACCATCGTACAAGGACGCTAGGTCCAATGCAACCCACATCCCGACGGCCCCTACTATCGCCCCGACCACGGGAGCCCGAGCCGTGGCGGCGGGCCTCGATGGTCTTGACAGCGGCAGAGCGACTTCCGCTGCGCCCACGCGATCCAGAGCCGTGACGGGGACCCCGCGCGAGGATACGGACAGGGCTTCGACCTCTGACATCGACCTCGAAGTTAGGGCCGACGAGGGCCTTGTCGAGCAGGGCGCCCGTTCCAGAGGTGATCTCCGACCCAGGGAGCTAGAGAAGGAGCAAGCACATCAACTCCGGTCCTAAAAGGCGTGATGATGCGGTGGGACATACAGGGATAGCAGAGACGGCCGTAGCGAGGACGGCCGCAACGACGAAGACGACGAAGTTGCTCTTGAACTGCATGATGAAAGATCAGGGAACGGGGTGCGGTAGCAGAGGCTGTAGCAAGCACGAGCTGGCTGGGGTAGATTGACTACTTCATCAGCTTTTATATCCGTTCATCGTGCCCTGGGCCCTGCGATGCTTAAGCCTTCCTTGTGAGCTCCAAACCTCGAGCTCGGAGTCCTACCTTGGCTGTGAGAACGGTGCCCTAGCCTTCGCGCATTCGCAAGGCCGAAGTCGCCATCGCAAAAGTCTGAGTACCTCTTCACATTTTTCTTGGCATCTTGGCTGAGCCCGAAAATAGGCATGCAGATCGTGTGCGTGCGTTGCTTAACCCACCGAGGGAGGCGCAGCGAGATTCACAAAGAAGCATAGCGCCGTTTAAGCGCGGGGCATGATGGCTCAAGAGAATGCTGCGCGAAGGGAATATGGCGAATCTTCTGGTGTTCGTTCGCAACCATGAGCCTTCGGCCTAGTGTCTGAGACAAACAGGGCCTTTTCGTAATCCCCATGACCGTTCCCGCGGTTGCTGCCTTTGCGACTAGAGAAGTGATCCTAAGACATTGTACACCTGCTGAGGTTGCATCGTTAGCCTGACCACCATCCGGCCTGCAGAAGACTCTGCACGACTTGCCTCAATAGTTGCATCTCAGCGTGCGACTACGGTACGTCTATATGATTGCCTATGCCAGATCTTGTCAACATAACTGGACAGACAGCATTAATTCTTCAGATGCCCACTCAAAAAAATGTGTACCCACAACTCTCCCACCTTGGCCGCAGCCAGCTGCATCTCCACCGCGGGAAAACAACTTCTTCGAAGACGGGCACGTCCACGCTTCCAGCCGTCCGTCTCTTGGCCATGCCACGGTACGTGCTCACACATACCATTTTCAGCCTCTTATTCCCGTATCGCACCAGGCTGCGCCATCCCCAACTTGTAAACTGCTGCCGAAAGAGCAGCTGCATGCTCCCAAGAGTGTGCCCGGCGGCCTCGCACGCGTGCCAGTGCTCGGGGAGAGTATGAGCTATGAGTTGCCCCATGTATCATTGATTTGCTCGTTCTGGTTGGTTCAGTACACTCATCCGTTCTCAGCTTGGCAATTGCACAGCCGCGTGTAGGGATTGAGTCGACTGTCACCTCATCTGCAAGACCCCGATTCGTAGCGACGAGCCTGTGGCTCCATGATGTTGCACGAGCGACTCTCGCTTCTGCCGCAAGGTTGTTAGCCATGACGGTGAGCCTCGAGCTGTTCCAAAGTCTTGTTAGCGTAGCAGTGACACCGATGAATATGCTTAGAAAATCCTGGGCATGTACGTCACGACAATATCAACCTTGACTGTCCCCTTGCCCACGAGAACTAACCCGATTGCGAAAATGAATCTCAAGAGTCTTGACTTAGGGGATATCGATAAGTGTTAGTGGACTTACTATTAGGATTGTGGTAGATTCTGCTAGACTCGCGAACTTCAAGTTTGCCGGTACGACTCGCCTGGTGTGAGTACCACCGCGCGTCTACTTATGTGGTTTCCCACGCTGTATCCTGTCAACGCTCGTGTTCAATGTTCATGACTGCAGTAGTTGCCTCTGCAGTCCTCATCGTCTTGAATCGCCTAGTCTCCACTACTCTGCTATGAGCCCCTCCGTTACACTAAAGATCCCTCACTTTTCCATAACCCCCCCCCGTTCGTCCCTATGAAGAAGAAAGTCTAGTGCATGGAAACCCTCCGTATCTGTACGAAACAGCTGTGCGCATTGCGAGAAGACAAGGTGATCTGCGAAAGAGAAAGCGACGTGTCGTGATCTGAACATACGAAGTGTGTGATACAATCGTGCCAATTTGAAGTAACAGTCCGCTTGTCATGTCAGGGAACTCCATCGAACGCGACATAAGGGTATCCTCACCATACAGCGCCATCATACAACAACCTCCTCGCGGGGAAAGGTCCAACCACATCCGAGAAAATCCTAAAGCTTCGGAGAGAACGGCCGCATGCCCCTGACCTTCTCCCCGGTCAAATACACCCCTTCCCCTTTCTCCAGGTCTACGTTCTCGAGGATGACCCCGGCGGGGCTAGGCGACCCCTTTGCACCGCCGCTCTCCATGCCACTCAAACCCAATCCAACCATCGAGTCTGACAAATGCTTCGCAAACGGTGTCCCCTCGCCAGCCGGCCGGCCGCCTGCGGGTCGTTGGGACCTCTCTCGCTCCCTCCCGCGCTCTCCCCGCTCCTCGCGGTCCCCGCCATCACGCTTGTTCCATCGCCTGCGCCGGTCGCGTCGGACGGCAATGCGCGAATATGAGCTGAACGTGCGGATGATCATGAAGAAGTTGAATAGCCCGAACGCGAAGACGGCCGAGATCGCGATGCGCACACCCAGCGCCTGGCGCGCGTCCAGAGGCGAAGGCGCCCCCGAACCCTCATCCGATTGTGAGCCCGTGCGCCAGACGAAGGAGAGGATCGCGACGCAGAAGGAGATCATCGACCACGCGAGCCATACTGCGGGTGTTGCAAGGAGTACCCAGATGTTCCACCAGATCGCGGTGCGCGACTTCTGCGCCTCTTCGGCCCAGCGCGAGGCGCGGTCCATGCTGCGCATCGTTCCGAACTGGACGATGTACACGCACCCATAGGAGAGGCTCATCAGCGCGAAAACGAGTGACATGAGGGACGACCAGCGTGTGACGGGGTCAGCGGCCGCGTCCTCGATCTGGAAGATGGTGAGGATCGTTCTGTACATAGATACATGAGCTTGAATGCAATCAGGGTAAGGCGATGTTCACATACGTGCACAAGAGGGCAGAGACGAGGTTGAAGGTCTTCCATTCGCGCATGAGGGTATCGACAAACTGTTCCCAGGAGTTCTTGAAGCGCGCGAGCGCAGGGGACACGACGGGAGGAGTCCAATCTTCTGGGTATGGTATCCCTTGGAACGCAGGACTCTTGTGGACGCCTGTAGGCGTTGCAAACCCTGTCGCGATCGCCGCGTCCACGGAAGGATCGTGCGCGAAGTCACCGCACGCGTCTATTAGCCTTTGGATGTCAGGCTTACTGACTTCTGCATCCTCGAAGACGCGTGCCACGCGGTGCCAGTAGAGCGCTGGTAACCCAAGGAGGAATCCGAGGTACATCTGGCGGGGCATCGTGTCCGAGAGGCAAAACGTCGCATCCGATATCATACCGCGCCATCTCTTCCGCCTCTCTTGACCTTGTTTGCGACTGTCACGTCTTGAAGAGAAGAAAGAAGTAAGGTTGGGGAGGCACGAGCATACTCTTCTCTTGTAGGCATGAGCAACGTGCGCGTGAGCTTCCTGAGCGTCAGTAGGAAGGCCCTCTGTTTGGCCGCCGTCTGTGCGGCTTGGAGAACCATCTCTTCTCCAGCCAAACCATCGGATGTGTGAACGGAAAGGGTCAATGGGGATAAATGGCTCGTCACGCGTATGGTTACGGTGTAGGTTCCAACCCTGGAGGATGCGCAGGGGAGAGGCGGCTCGTGATTGAGCGGGAGAGCGCGAGGGTGGGGTCTGATATGCATCTCTCGCATTGATGATTGGGGACAAGTTGTTGCTGGGAGGTCTGTTGCTTTGAGTTTGACTGTGCCCTTGCCGGGAAGGAGGCTGCGAATGGCTGACAATATGACCGCCGTGAGTAGAGCCTTCACGAGACCGTAGAGATGGTGAAGGAACTGCAGAGTCGCTATGCTGTGCGAGACGACCCGTTACGGCTGTGCATAGGTTGATCAGTATATATGCGCTCGATCCAGCAGGGGGACGGCAGCGAACATGTGTGACCAGACAAACTACGGATTCTCGCAGGATGCGTGAGCGGATGTCGGGAATATGCGTCATCTGATACATGAGAGCGATGCTTCGGAAACGGAATCCAAGAGCGTGCCCTCTCATCCTCTCGTACGGATTTCAACTCGGATGGGCTCCCAGAGCGATCAGTGCTACTAGAAGAGTCGGGTAGGCTCAAACGACGCATATAATGGAAGGCACAAGATAGACCATCGAGGACTTCAGTCAACGATGGGAATATATACCAACCGATAGAAATTATATGAGAAAGTGGGAACCATGATGCAGGAGACTCTGAGCACCTTCGCCCCTACGATGCGTATATAGGTCGCACAGCAATACCGAGCCAGCTGCGCTATTCCATATGATTGTAGGCGTTCGAAGAATCAGACGCTCCTCGGCGTCATGGAACAGGACCAGGCTCAAAGGATGCAGTTTTTGGTCCTCTGCGCCAAGTACCGCGCCGCATGTCAATATGACGCAGCATATGGGGCAACCGTGGAGAACTCTCCGGTCGGATGCCGCATACAAAGCGAAAGGCTTTAGGTTTCCCATGCTCGAGGTTCCCTGCTGCATTCACCCGAGGAGAATCCGCAACGCATATACTCACCTCGTTTAATGCTCTGCAGCGTCGCTGGAAGCGAACTCTCGCTTTCATTCCTCTGCCTTGGGGTATCGTGCCCAACTGACGAGTCCGACTCGCCAAGCCGGCTCGGTGCTGCACCTGTGATGGAGTGAAAGGATTGCAAGGCCGGCAGACTGCTCGAAGGCGAGTCTATTGACGAGCTGGAGGCGTCGTTACTCCGTCTGATCGCGCGGCTGGGCGTCCGCAGCCGTTCAAATACGGGAGGGGATTGACTTGGAAGGGCAGATAGCTTGTCTGAGCTAGTCAAGGCAGACGAGGTGGACTCTGACTCTGAAGGGGCATATAGTCATCAAGGCGGGCATTATGACAATGTTACCCACCCTTCAACTGGGTATCTGAGGGCGACGACGGGAAGGGTACTGAATTTGACCTTCTAGAGGCTATAGAGGGGCGCCGTATAGGGACAGCCGTCGGGTCAGAGGACGACGCCATGGCATTGAAGGCCGCCGGCTGTATGCGCTATTGCTTCCACGCAAAGATGAGCCAAGTGGGTCTGAGAGTGCTGAGCGTGCCGGTCGTGGGGGTCGTGAGGGTCGTGGCCAATGAGTTCGTCGTAAGCGTCGTCGTCGAGGAGGAATGGTGGTTGGAAGAGGGGGAATGGAGGACGCTGGAGGCGGTTGAGCGGCCGAGGAAGCTGTGTCTGCCAGAGATCCCCACGCGTCCCCAATATGGAAATACGACGCGTCGGTGGCTGAATGATCGACGCGTTTTCGCGCCACAGACGCGTTCATCGTCCATCGACACCGGGGCGATCTCTCGGGTCTGCTGTTTGGCATATCAATATGATTTTGGCAGTTCGCTGATGCGCAAGCGCGATATGATGTCCTCGGCGGCTCGACATTAGTATGTAGTACATCCTCCTAGGGGCACTGGTCCGCCAGTAGCGCCGTCCAATGGCTGAAGCTCCCCTCGTCTCCGTCCTCGCCCTCACGTCGAGCATTCCCCGGAATCAAGAAGAGAAAGATCATATACTTGCAGAATAACGGAATCCAACAAAGAGAGAAAGCACAGCAAGACAATTAAGGGAGAAAGTAGAGTCCATTGCGTGAATAGCATGGACCAATTCAGAGATACATTCGATGAGCGCGGGAGCTACTGGTACATACATACAGATTCTCGGTGACACTGATACACGCAATAGTACAACAAGAAAGACGAACAGTTTCCAAGGGTAGTCGGGGTACATTATTCCACATAATTCGAGCATCGATACGTTCACCGGACAAGCTGGGTCGCGGGCTTGCCGGTCGGGACAGGCGCGTGTGGGACAGGCGCATGGGGAAGCCTGATCTTGAGGCCTGCTCGATAGGTTAGTATCTGCACTCTGTCTTCCAGCAGCGATCACCTCGACTTACCGAGCTCCTCAGCAATCAAGTCGGCGCCCTTCTCGCCGACCAGAAGCGCAGACGAGTACGTGTTCGTGCCCAAGTTGTCCTACGCACGCAGATGCACCGTCAGCCAGGCCAGATATTCACAAGAACCGCAGAAACGTACCGGGCAGATACTGAGGTCGACACACTTGAGGTTCTGCGTGCCATAGACGTTCAAGCGCTTGTCGACGACACCGCCCTGCTCGCGCGGCTTCATCGCGCACGTGCCGAGCGAGTGCCAGGTCGTCTCGACGTGGTCCGCAATCCAGTCGTCGATCGCCTTGTCGTCCTCCTCTGTGTACTTGATGTCCTCGATCACCTTCTTCGCGTCGTACGGCTCAGAGGGGCGGTGCCAGGTGCCCATGTGGATGCCGACCGTGAGGCCGTCGGGGTATATCTCCTTGGCCGTCTTGATGTCGATGTCGCGGCACGCCGCCGGGGAGTTGGGGTGGAAGTGCGGGTGGTGCGAGGTAAGCTCGCCACGGAACGCTACGTTACCCGATTAGCGAGCGCGCTCAATCTAGCAGGGCACCGCATGACACTCACAATCCATGCGACGCGCAACCTCACGCGTCTTCTTGTAGCTCCAACGGATGGGAGCGAAGTCGGCCTTGTTGTTCATGAAGCCGCTGTCGAAGAACGGCTCCACGTACGGGTTCTGCGACTTGATGTGGATCTGCGCGAAAGGCATTAGCATAACAGTACACCTTCCTCACTCGACTGCGTGCGCACCTTTCCACGAGAAGCGGGGTACTCGAGGTACTGGAACATCGTGATGTACTTCCCAGGCGGGAGGAGAGTGTGGTCCGCATACGCGCCCGCGACGATGGAGCCAAACATGACCGGCTTGTCGGGCTTGTCCTTGAAGTAGCGGTTCCAGAGCTCATTGAACTCCGGGCCCATCTCCTTCAGCTCCTCCTCAGTCGGGCGGATCTTGAAGCCAGCGTCAATGGCGTTCGACGCAAGGCGCGCCTTCTCGGGGCTCGTCTCCCACTCGGCGAAGAGCTCGCGCTGCACCTCCTTGTTGCCGCGGAGGAAGTCGTCAAGAGTTTGAGTCTCGTTCGAGACACGGTAGACTATCATACGTGATCAGAGGGCGCACAGTGGATATGAAGAGGAGTGTAACATACTGGTGAGGGTGGTATAGTGGTCCTGGTACTCCTCACCAACGCCGGGCAGGTCGCTGACAACGGGGATACCGAGCTTGTTGAGAAGCTCAGCATTGCCGACACCCGAGCGCTCGAGGATCTGCAATTCATATCATCGGTACCCGGCCTGCGGAAACAGGCAAGTCTACAGACCTGTGGGGTGCCGAGTGTACCGGAGCTAATGACGACCATCTTGCGTGCCTTGACGATGGTCTCCTGGACCTGAGCGCCATGTGTGCGGTTGCGCGACGGGACGTATGCGACACCGACGGCCTTGTTGTTCGCGTCAAAGAGGACGCGAGATACCCGCGCATTGCAGCGGAGGTAGAGGTTGCTCTGTACGTCCATGACGCTGTGGACGTAGGCTAGACCAGGGGGTCAGTGCGTGCTTCGCGGCATATAGACTTTACGTACCTGTTGCGGCATCACTGCGACGGCCAGTATGGCGGTTGATGTACTTGGCCCAGATCTCAGCGCCGTGGCTAGTCTTCAGGTCTACATAGACGTCAGACGACGGAACGCCCGACGTAGTCTGTGTGGCTCGACTGACCCTGAATGTCATCTACGATTCGGTGCATTAGAAACCCGCATGCCACTTATATCTCTGTGGAGAACTTACCGCTGTAGGGGACACCAATGGCGTGTGCGGCACGAAGGAAATCTTGAGCGACAGGGAGGATCTGTCCGCCGTTGCTGATAGCGATCGGGCCGTCGTACCCGTGAGTATCGTTATTCACAGGCTTCTGGTAGTTCTCGAGCCGCTTCATGAGAGGGAACAGGTCTTCGCAGGTCCAGCCCTCAGTCTTGAAGTCGTCTAGAGTCACACATGGGTTTCAGTTGGTCCCATCCTCGGGTGGGAATAGGAAAGGCGCTTACCCCAGTCGGAAGCTGAGGCGCGGGTGTACATTTGGAAGTTGATGCTACTGCCGCCGCCTATGTGATACACGTCAGTCATGAGTTTGTTGGACGAGCATCAGGCCACATGCCCAAGATATTCGCGCAGGGGACGATAGAGCGACGTCCACGCAGGTAGGAGGACTGCATCGTATCCTCGTAGAAGGTAGCCTTATCGTTGCTGAGACGTAATCAGGGACCGATGCAAAGAGGACTGTGTTCATTACGCTTACACGCCATCCCGTTGCATGTTGCGGACATAGATGCCAGGGCTAATTGAGCGTGATCAGTAAGACGTAACGTTGCACAAGGACAATAGACGTACCGATATACCCAAGGGTCATCACGATTGTTTGCGCCGCCTGCGGAAGTGATAAGTGTGCCATATAGAAGAATACGCCATCGCTTCATTACTGACCCTCAATGAGCATAACCTTGAGGTTAGGGTCGGCATAGGCAAGACGTCCTGCGACGACGCAGCCTGCGGGGCCTCCTCTGCAGAACGCCAAGCCATCTCAGAACATGTTGTCAGGAGACACGGAAAGAAGGTACAAGAGCGCACCCTGCAACGATCACGTCGACTTCCTCTGGGTGACCCATACTGTTCTGGTTCGGGAGGAGGGGCAGGTGAGCAGCGTAAGAATAGAGATGGGAGCCTCGACTGAGGATGGGGTCCCGCAATTCTTTCAGGAGGCTTTTATGTCTTCCTACAAGGCTCTGTTATCGGTCGCCGGCCGACGCAGTTCCCAAGAGGTCATTCGCGAAGTCATGAGCCCTCCCACCACAGTCGGATTTGCATAAGCGGATTGTCAGCTGGACTGGGGGACTCGAGAGGGTTTAGACCGAAACTCCCGTGCATCGCCCAATTGCAGCACAAGGTGTTTAAGGCATGAGAATTTGCCCCGTCCTTGGCGGGCAGGCGCCTTTCTGAGCGAGTTCTCAATGCCCCTCATTGGTACCGCTCGATAGCGAGAGTTGCCGTCGTCGTTCTATCGGCGTAGTCGCATCTCCAATCTATTCACGGCGACTGTCCGATAGCGTAAGTGGTGGGCAGAAGCGCTACATAAAATGGCACACCTCTATGACCTCACTCTCTCCCGGAAGCCCCTTGCTTGCATGAAGTCAGCGTACGAGGGGCCAAACACGCGCCAGAGTACGTCAAGGGTTGGGGGACGTCGGCCCGCCGAACGCAGCTTGTGGAAACGCGATGGGACGCCTAGGAAGGCCGCCCTATTCTGTGTACGAACTGCGGGGATGCAATAGCCAGGTGGCGTATTTGGAGGATCATGAGGGAGAGCATATGACTGGAATAGACAGGCTGAAGCTGCTTCCGCATTCAAACGAAGCTGATCGGTATCTAGTCGCACAAGATTCAGAAGTTCGGCGGTAAGGATGTAGGTGCGAACAGCAGGCCTAATGCATCGTTACCCCGCAGTTGAACAGCTTCCCGGGGTCAGCCCTGAGACAGGGCCGCCCTCCATGCGATGAACTCGGCCTCCTGTCTGGGCTTGCCGAGCTTTGTGTTCCGTTGGCGTTGCATGTACCCCGCACTGTCGTGCGCGCGCAGTCTACCAAGCCCTGTCCTGTGTGGGGTCACAAGAGCTCTAGAAGGTCAAGTCTCGGCGAAGGGATCGCTTGACTACAACTATCAATAGCATCTCGTTCAGGGGCAGAGTTTCCCAGCCATGAATGTGCGAGGAGAGCCGTGGTGACTGGACAGCGCAGCTGACCCCTTATTGGCTCGAGTGATTCCCGAACTCAATCCCCACTCGTATTCTGTGGGAACCAAGACTAGAATGATATTGAGCTTATCAAACACGACCATTGACGTTGTGAATGTCTGACCATGCGTATGGAGAATTGGTATGGGTTCGCCGACGATGGATGTGAGAAGAGCCCATACAAAGCGATGGCAAGAAGAAAGTTGAAAGAAGGCGTTTGAGCGCCCATAAGCGCTGGCGGCGCTGCCAGCCAGCTGACCTTGACCCTCTCCACCCATAACAAACATGATCAACTTGCAACGGTGCACCCCTCAGCCTCAGCGGACTGTGAACAATGGAGCACGGCGCCGAATTGACGAAACATGGTCATATGTTGTGACGATAAATTCCCAAGAGTACCACCTTCACTGACCGGCGCGCGACGAGTCGCCTCACAACTGTCCACCTGAATCCAACTCGTGATGATCCTGCGGTGCGCTATTCTTCTTCCTCCTTACTTGTGTGGGTAAAGCTCACTTGACCGCTGCGAACTTCCCGAAGACCCTGGATGGGCCCTACGAGATCAACTCTAGTTTCCACGCAGCACATCGCGGCGGGTAAGGCGGATCTTCACAAAATGTTAGTTCACATGTCCTTGCATCTGCCCATTTTGTCCCGGGAGCTCCGCGGAAGTCAATGGGTTCTCCGGCGGCGGATACCTCCATAGCCTTGGGCATCGCAGGTTCCAGGAGCTCATCTCAGCCCGTCATCAATGGCCGTTGCTTGCTTCACACATGGCCATCGTGAAGGGCAAGAGCCAGATAAAGTGAATGCAGTACCGTTCTAGTGCCACAGGTGCGAAGCAGTTCTTGTGAGCCCTAGGCCTGAGTACTGAGTGCTTGGAATGAGTCCTGGATTGGAGAGCGGCCTCCTAGGCCTATGTGGAAACATGCATGCTGAGCGCTGGATAGCGGCAGTTCATTGCCGAGGTCAACATTGGAGTTAAATGTTGAAACGCCGAATGACCACTGCGCCGGCGTTCGGTGGACAACGGAGGGCAACAGACTCAGAGGCCATGATTGGAATCATTGGATCTTGTCATCGGGGGTGGGCGTGGGGTAGCTTAGAGTAGTGGAAGAATTACAGTGTGCCGGGCTTTGATGACTACGCAACGGAGCCTGTGCGCCGCACATGTTTGAGGCCGTGAATTGCGAGATTCGAGAACGCTGTGCGTTAAGGCTACGTGGAAAGTTGCACCCGATGATGTTGCAACTAAACGAGGTTGCAACCGGTGCTAGGTGCAATTGGGACCCTGGCTTGCTTACGGGAGAGGCTGAGACGCGTCCCCTCACGCACTGTTTCCGGCGGCGCCTGTCGTTTGCAATTGACCATCATCATCAATCCGGCTACAAACTTTGCAACGTGCGCACCCTATCACTGTTGTAACCTCCTTCTCTCTATTAGCATTTGCTCAAACATAACCTCTGTCCGAGTCATTCGCGTGAACCTCACGAAACTCAGACTGTTACGCATCGAACCCTGTCCTCAGGCTCATCATGACGCTGCTCTACTGGCTCCGGGACACCACCCCACATTCTTTGAATCTTCCCTCCTCGCACCCTTCCTCGCTGTCTGACGAGCCTAGCTCGGACGATTCTCTACGGTGGGATTCCATCCGATCATATTCAAGCTGCGATGGCCCAGGTGTCGAAGTCTGGATCAGCGCTCTTACAGAGCTCATACGCGAGACAGAAGATGGAAACATGCAGGTGTTGCGTGGAGTAGTTACTATTCGCACCAAACTTATCAACGACAGACGGCATGGTGGAGTCAACCACAGGACCACCTGATTCGACCCACTGTGAGGCCGTGTACAAAGTTGGCCATAGCTTACGTCGCGTCCGCTCCCTTATGGAAGAGGCGGAGCTGTATCGCAAGAAATTGCGTTCTTTGCAGGGGAGTATATCTCGTACATGTACGATCTCTTTGTCGAAGGAGCTCCTGGTGAGCGTCAGGTCGCGGTCCTGGTACTGGAGGATTGTGGAAAGCGGCTTTCTCGTCCCTTGCGCAACTACTCCCTCGCAACCGCGTAAATTCACATTCAACCGTTTTGTCCTATCACTAGGCTGACTGTGTCCGATCCGTTCAGGATGGTAGTCGTAATATGCTTGTTGGAAGTCCATCGTATGGGAATCTTACACAGGGACTTCAGCGAACGCAATACTGTAGCTAAGAAGTCTGAGAACGGGAAGATCGCCATTCGAGTGAAGTATGCTCCACGAATGCGATTTCAAGGGAGAGATCGAGGAGGGCATGCCGGATCCCGACAGTCGCATGTCTTTCGGTTGTGGAGAGCTGTACGATGCGTGTGTCCGCACTCAGCTGTTGGAGCCTCGTACGTCCACGATTCCTTCGAATTGCGTACCCTACTGATGCCCATGACACCACCTCAGAATACATTGACATCGGGTACCGAAGAGTTCCAGCTGAATGGGCCAAAGGCACCTTCGAGGAACTAATCGACCATGTCCGAACGGAGTCTGAATGGTTGAAACCAGCCGCAAATATTACACCTGAAGAGGTTCAATTAGGGATTGCTGAGTTATCCAACTGGCACAGTTACAACATGTACAGACGAGAGGGAGAGTCGAGACGCGTCGGGTGCTGATTTGGTAGACTAGCTGCCTCTCGGAATGTTATACCATGCGATATGTTCCCGTACTCTAATGATTTGTGTATGTACTATTTGACGAACCTGTCAGAATGGTGGTCGCAATTCGGGACAGGCTCCTTTCTACGGCCACTACTGATTTCGACAATGGCTTAGACTGATAGGGTTATTTAGATTGTTACTGGATCATAGTACTACTTCCAAAGGATTTAGCGCCGTCCATAAACAAGCGAATATTAGTCATTATTAACAACACTGCCTCTCTTTCGGTCTCATCTTGAAAGTTGCCACTACGTCGCTCAGTTGCCACTCGCCGTCACGATTGCGTTCCTCCCCATACACATCCAACACATCCGTCTTGAATCTGTTGTATGCTTGTGAAAACAACTGTCACTCTCTATACCGCAAAATGCAACGATGGCGTACGCCTCAGTGAGATAACTCGTTGTGAACATCCATCTGCGCGCGCAATGCGAATGGTCGACGATACGACGCGTTTCCTGCTCGTTTCTGTTGGCAAGAAGGTTGAAGATCACGTCCTACGTCGAACGCTTTCCTGTTGGGTACACGAGGGCGTTGAGATCGATCACGAGCGGTCAGTTGGAACGAGGCACAGCTTCTATCTGGCCTCCGTCGTTCATTTAACTCTCATACTTTATAGCTACCGCTTTCTCGGCTTCACGGAGTCACAAGTCAAGGAAGGGAAGCTTATGTTCTTCCGCGAAGATCATGAGTGGACCGTCGAACGCCTCCTGCACAGTTTTGGCAACCTCGTGCCGATATACCTCAACTACGGATACGGAAAGTACTCTGCCCGTCTTGGATTATCTTTTTCATCGACGCAAGAATCTATCAACGCAAGTCAACGAATACATTCGGCAGTGTGGCATGAACTGACGTATTGCTTTGCGTAGATACCAAGTGAGGCTGCAATCCAGATACCCGACTTGTTTGCGGTAGATGGCTCTGTTCATACAGACGGCTGCGGTATCATCCGTGACTCCATCGCTGCACGACTGTGCACGGAACACGACTTACCGTCAGATACAACTGGTATGCCACTGTGAGGCATACGCCATGAATGCCACTGATAGGGCCTCTAGTCTTTCAGATACGTCGTGGTGGCATCAAAGGCCTCCTTGTTCGATACCCTGATGTCGATTTCGAGCGATTGTGTGGAAGGAGTTCCCATAGAGGTTGGATAGCATACCGCCCTTCCATGCTCAAGTACGATGGCGGGCCCACGATTCTAGAGATCAATAACCATAACGCGCACCCCATGCCCGCACGCCTCAACGTTCAATTCATGCTTCTCCTGCTGAGTTTGGGTGTGCCTTTCGAAGTCTTCCAGCGCCTGTTGCAAGATCAATTTGATATTGTCGGTCGCATCATCACGGACAGGGAGCACGCGTTGCGTTACATCAAGGGTGAGCTTGACGCAGGAATTGAGGACGATTTCAATCAAAGCAGTAAGTCCTAGCACTTCTTCGGTTGCTCTTATTGGTACACTAATTTATGTCAGTCTACAATATGCTGCTCGCTCAGCACGACCTCTCCGAACCTTACGCCAGGCATAGATTGCAGACCTTCCAGAAGACTCAGTACGACACACTCAGGCGTAAGATGTGTCTACGCATCCCAGATTCGTGCTATCTCTTCGGAGTAGTCGACGAAGCGGGTGTCCTTGAACCCGACGAAGTATATATCAACCTCCCGAATCGCAGCGGTGTTCTCGTTCGGGACGTCATAGTTGCACGGTACGCTATGACTCATCACTACGCGCAGTATGAGTCGCTTATACCACCGCAGCAATCCATCCTATCATCCGGGAGGTAAGCACTCTATCGATGTCCCTTGTACGCTTCACTCATCTGTCCGTAGATATCCGTAAACTGAGGGCAGTGGATCATTCCTCACTTCGCCACCATCGTAACTGCATTGGTAAGCGATTGTGTCTAGTCCCGTCCTATGATGTCGTATTGACTTGCAGTGTTTAGTCTTCTCGCGAACGGCTCCTCGCTCAGTTCCTGATACTATTGCCTCTGGGTACGCTCTTCATCTTGCGTTACTCCAGTTCAGGTGAAAATGATGATGAGCTACAGAGATCTCGACGGTGACATGTACTTTGTTTGCTGGGAACCAACCTTGTTGCCTCCGGCCACAATAGAGCCCTTGAAACGTAGCCCAGCCTTATCTGCAGCGCAAATCACTTCCCGTCAGCTTCGGTCGGACAACCGCCAGCCAACCCGCATGGCCCAATCAGCCATAGAGACGTTTATACAATTACGATTCAATCGGCTGCTCGGGAGAATGGCGAACGAATGGCAGAGACAAGCGGAGAAGACATCTATGCTGGCTAAGGCAGAGCTGCCGTTGCAACTTGTACCGCTCATCGAATCAGCTCTGGTGCGTCTCTTGTCCTTTAACAGTTCGGCGTTCATTGTTGATGTAGTCTGCTATAGGATATCATGAAGTCCGGCGAAGACCTCGCGAAACTGGACAAACAGTTCAAACGCCTTTGCTCGCACTATGCACCTACCATGCCAGACAACTTCACAAGCCCGATTGAAGTCCTGCGCAGCATGATACCGACTGCCGACGTTTCCCCTCCCCGTCCATTAGTATGCGATCCCAGCCTTAGCTTGCAAAACGAGGATCCGGACCTTTGGCGCGAGTACACGGCGGAGGCCAAGCGTGTGATGCCACAGTTCAACGGAAGCCTTCGGGAGGCGATCCAATTGGATCGTGAGAGCGACACTTGTAGGTCCTTCCGGTCGTCGTCATCCCCTCCGTTGGTTTTCATTTCGTACTCTCTCCGCAGCGGGTGTGGCAGCGACTCCTCATGACCCGCGCGATCGGCTTCCACGACACTCTGACCAAGTTAGGAAGGACTATCAGAGTCGCTACTTTGGAGGTCGGCCTTCCGTTCGTTCCGGCGACGCCTCTGTCATTGACTTGTGCGCGTGGGGCATGTAACAGGAGGCTCGTTGGAGGCATTGCGATGCCAACGAATCAGAGCTTCGGCGTGGTATGTAGCTTGTAAAATATATGGAGGGTGGCTCTGAAGTTCGCGGATGCAACTAGGTATTATTATGGCTACAGCAAACAGAAGGAGGCATTCGCTTGGCTCGGAGAGCGATACCTGAACGAGATAAAAGCCTGTGAGCCTACACCTTCGCTCTCGCTATCATCGACACAAACGTAATCATTTACGTCGACCAGTGTCATCGAATGGGTACAGGCCCGTTATGTACGTCGGCGCTCGGAACGCTGTCGCCCAGGATCGGCCGACTGCCCGCTCAAGAATAGCACGCGAGGATTCTGGCGCGACTCTCGTAGAGCAGCCTGCGCCGTTCCGTGTCAGCCGTCACGTTGGCGACACAGCCATGGACACGGACGTGGACGAGCAGGACAGCGTCCCTGCCCACAAACGCAGCTCACCCCCCACTGGCTGCGGAGCACGTCGGAGGTCCGATTACGAAGCCATTCCAGATCGCCGCCGAGGTAGATGTCCCCGAGAGTTAGAGCAGCAGTCTCAGCTCGAGCCTCCTCGCGTGTCGGTCATAACAAATCCTAAACCGAGGGAACCCGTCGCTGCACATTACAATGTGCCTTGCGTACATCTCACAGGACACATGTGGCGTATCGTCATTACAAACGGGTCTGCCAGGCGCTACATGTGTTACGACTGCGGCTACCGGGTCTGTGAGAGGAAGGAGAACGGATATTGGGTTCCGTCTAGCGCTGTCTTTGCGGAGCCAGTATCCTACGCTCCTTCTCAGCCTACTACTGTACCACTTGGCCCGCCCCCTGTGAGCGAACAAGTAGTCAACGCATCTCCCGCTCCGTCATCAAGCCGCTTGTATCAAGACCTTGCACGGGATCCTGCGCCATACGAGGACACGGACGTTGAAGACTCCTCCAGTGATGACATGTCCATCTACCATTCCGCCGCCGAAGAGCAATTCACTCCGCGCCTCCCTGATCCTCCGTCGCCCCGTCGTTCTGCGGCAGCCTCTAGGCCTTCGGATGCCTCCAGCTCCCCCGGTGGATCAACACATGTTCTGCGTCTTCCTGCTTCTTCGCGTGGCGACGCTTCCACCCCAATCTCTCGCCCGCAGCACGCCTCCTCTCGCAGGATCTCTAGGAACACGACGGCGGAATCCTTAACGTCCCATGAGTCTCAGCAGCCCACGCCGCCTGTTGACGAGGAGGCCGTTGCGAGCGCGAGCGTGCCAAGCGCGCTGTTGGTGTCCCGCAACCCCAAGCCTTCTCACCCGGTTGCGAGCGAGGTGGACCCATGCCCTAGATTCTCTATGCACTCCTGGAGTACAAAGGGCAGCAACGGATCCGTCCGTCGCTATACCTGTAAGCATTGCCAACTCGTGGTGAAGGAACGCAAGCACGGGTTCCCGGAGGTCTGGAAGCCGGAGTACTAGTTCTGTCGCCTCGTCTGATCTCCGTAAACCGAAGTATCCTTCGCGTCTCCGCCGCTGGCCCACAGGGTTGTTTTCAGCTGGCTCTCACTGTACTGTATCCCGTGCTGTATTCGTCTATCCTCTCTCCTGCTAGTAGTATTGCAGTCTTACAGTTTCGCAATCTCGCGGTCTCGCAGCATATGTTTGACGCCGCGCCGGAAATGTATTTGTACAGCAGTTATAGTATCTCGCATGTGTACAAACGACTGTTGGGGTGAATGTGATGAGAACTCTAATTACGACACGTAGGACGCGCTACTTACTCAGATATTGAACGAGCCCCATAGGTGCTTGCAATCCGTCTTACACACTTTCCTGGCTTACTTTTGATTCCCGTTGTAGACTCCCAGCGGTCGAAGAACCTTCCCGCAGTCCGTACGTCTCGTCCGTATGTTTGACCATAGGCGCCTCACGCAAGAGAGATAGCGTGAGGATTCCTGCGCCGCACAAGCCCGTCATTACCTTCCATATGACGGACATGCTCGCAGCGAAGGCCTCGCGGACCTCCGTCTTCAGCGGCTCGTCGAGCTGGTCGATGGCAGGGATGGCGGCATACACAATCTCCACGCCAGACGGGAAGTGGTCGGTAAACGCTTCGGGGAGCCGACGCTTCAGCTGGTTCTGCAGGATTGTACCCGCGATCGTGATGCCCCAAGTCTGTAAACGCGGAAAGGCGAGCGGGATCAACTCACGGGCACAATGCTCAAAACGGTGCGTGCACGTACTTGGGCGAAGGTGCGTGAGAACGTGTGCAACGCAAGGGCTGCGGCAGTGCGAGAAGTAGGAAGCGGTGCCATGACGGCAAAGATGGTGGATGCATACTGCAGGATCGTCAGGGATGTCCGGAAGGGATCGGGTTCGTGATAGAAGGTGATGGGGGACTCACAACGGTGCCCGTTCCCACAGCCGTGACAAACTGGAAGCCCACCCATTGGGAGGTGGAACTATCTGCCCTCAGGAGGCTCAGGAGCCCGAAGCCGATGATGGACACGATCCACCCGAAGATATTTGCAGGGCGATACTTGTTGAGGAGCTTGACGGAGAATCCGCAGAGCAGTGAGAAGGGAGCCATCACGAGTGCCGTGGGAAGCGTGTATACACTCGAGCGAATAGAGGATGCGCCAAGACAAGCCTGGAAATAGACAGGCAGATAGTCTGACTTGCCAGATGAGGGTCATGTTCGTTGATGATCAGCATGAAGAAACTCACATATTGCGGAAATGCTGACAATCCCATGGATGAAAGTTGATAAATAGCTTGAATCACGCATATGAGCGCGGACGTTACATCAAATGCAGCATATAGCCACGGGCTTACCCAGATAGACTTGTCCGGTTTGCTAGCACTTCCGATGGTAAGGTTGGTTCGGCGGGTACTAAGACTTCATATAGGAAGAAGATGAGTATGAGTGATATCCCGACGATCAGGGGGACCAAGACATGTCCAGAGGTCCAGGGATACTGTATACCGCCAACGGTGAGCCCGTACAGCGCCAATACAGATCCTGCAGCCATGATGACATTTCCGCTGGAAAGAGTGCTGCTCAGTGTTGCGCTCGAGTATGGTCCGTCGTGACTGACCTCCAGTCTACCCGTGTAAGCTGCTGTACAGCAGAGCCTTCGGGAGAACGTACACGAAGGAAGAATGCCACGAGACAGAACGCGATGCCAGTGAGCGGCAGGTTGAGGTCTGCGAGGTATCATTAGCCAAGTCCACGCTTGATGGACGGAGAGTGAGCACGGACAGAACACCAATCTCCAGGTCGCCCTCTCAGCCAACGCCCCGCCCTATCCGTCGGGTATCAGCAGACGTCTCTGGCAATAGACCATCCTCAAATACGTACGATTACTGGCCCGACGCCGGCTGCGAGGGCCCACACTGTACACAAGAACTATCATCCCTTGGTACGCCCCTCGTTCTGCCAGCGATACGAGGTCGGAGGTAATGATTTGTGACATATTAAGGATCGAGCCGCCACCCATGCCCTGGACGACTGGGATACATACGTATCAGCCTAATCCACATCGAAGAATATCAGCTCGTGGCGTAGACCTACCTCGTCCCGCGATCAAAGTGTCCATGTTCGGAGCAGCCCCGGCGATGATGCTGCCGACGGAGAAAGCCGCGATACTGGCGAGCATGACAGGCTTCCTTCCGAATATGTCTGCAAACCGTCCGGAAAGTAGAAGGATCGCTGCGCTCGCGAGGCCGTACGCAGATCCCACCCATATGAACTTGTCACCACCATGGAGCTCGTCGGTAATCGTGGGCAGCGCAGTTGGAATGGCGGTGAGGTCCAAAGCGCTGAGGAAGGCAGACACCAAGATTGCGAGGAAGGACAACCAGAAGTTAGACCCCTTCCGATTGCCGGTTGAGGGGCGTTCGTGGTCGGTGAGGGTGATCTCGGACATGGAGAAACGATGGCGGTCAGAAGGTAGTGGGTAGCTTGCTTATTGTGACGCTTTATACTCACTGGTGCAGATGCAACCCGGACGCGGACCCTTCTGAATGGGATGAACGCTCACCTAGTGACATTCCGCCGAGGTATGGAGCCGTTCAACCCTTGTGGCACGAGAGAGCACTGCCCAACCCACAGCATGTGGTGACGATCTGCACAAAAAGTCAACAGCACATCGCATAATACCAAGAACCCGAAAGCGGGGAATGCGTACGGAATGTTGATCATCTGCGCCACGGTGATAGTACGTGGTCGGATTGTGTCGCATTTTGGCACCAGTGTTTCCCATCCACATGGCAGTCGTACAGTGTACTCGCACACTCTCAGGCGCTTTTTTAACGATCACATAGAGCCAACACTTCGCGGTGCCTGGGAAAGAGCTGAAATTTACTTTTGAGTCAAATAAACTAAGATGGACGAGTTACGATATACCATTGGAGCTTTTGGCGGAGATAGGTCTGGAGAAAGTGCCCTGCCTGGTTTCTATGCATACAATTGGTGTGGTGGATTGGCGGAGGCTACCTCAATTGTGCTTTTCCGGTTTTCGGAGCTAAGGGCGCTGTTCTGAAGCACTCTTTGGAGTTGCCAGCCAACCGTTGTTGGAGCCGGGGACGGTCGCTTACATATTCCGCCCAGGTGTCCGGCGCGGATCCGCGACATCTGCATGCGTTGTTATCCTCCGGCCTCAGATGAGCTGTGCGTTGACTGTACGGCGCGGTGAGATCGATGCAACCCTTTCGATATCTGGGCCGGTGCACCATAAGTCACTACACTTATCGTCGCGTCAACATTGGGTACTCTCGAGTCGTGGGGACAGGTTGCTTACAAAAGCCGGCTTCGAATTTCTTCAAGTGTTTGAGCTGCGTAGTTTGTTCGTCAAGGAGACGTCTGCGGTGTATGCTATCTTGTGCCAGGACTAGAGACTTGGGCTTGTGCATCAGAATGAAGGCCAGAAGTCAGCGCTGCGACGCCCACAAATGATGGGAGTCGCAAGCACGCTGTGCAGGGCGTTTTTCTCCAAGGTTGATATGGCTGTATACTTACATGTCATAGGATCGAAACTATGCGATACCGCTGCCCACTGTGCCCAGATGGCGTAGAATTCCCCTTGACGGCTATCCTTCTGTTCCGGCGACAGCGTCTGCACAGGCGCCTCCTGGTGAGTGTCGGAGGCGCGTGCGATACGCACAGCTGTATAAACGTACTCCTTGAGGACGTCCTTAGAGCTCAATAAGTTGTTCTGTTGGTAGTGTCTCAGGACTGGGATAACGGAGCCGTTAGGACGCACACGTACATGATCATAACGTGTCGGAGACAAGGGCGTGCGTAGCGCTTTTTGAGATCTCCCGAGGTGTGCCACAGCCAGTGCACCACGTGGCTCATCTTTCGGCCTTCAAATCCTCCTGCATCCATGTGTTCCTGACGGAGCTTGAGCGTCTTCGCAATGCTGGAATAGTAGTAGGTACTGCACTCAGAAAAACTCGGGGGGSCACTCTACAAGGCGGCTAAGATGCCGATCGAGCGGGTGAACAAATAACATTACACAAGGACAGGTTATCATCGCGGTGGGATATACGTTATGGGCTGGTTACCTCCACGTAGGTACAACGCCCCATTTACAACGCACCGACTGGACGTATCTATCAGGAGGCATTTAAAACGTCAGCGTGATCAAGCTTGTTGGGATCTTCTTCGACAGCATAGTTCTATCGTGCACCTCCACCGCGGTCTTCATTTCCTTCGTGAGCTCCCGGTTGATCTTCAGCCAGTCCTCGCTTCCGTGGATCAGACTTCGTCCAGCGGTCGCATATTCGGCCTCCAAGTCGACGAGTTTGTTAAAATGCTCCACGCTTCCGCAGCGGTTAGTGAGGCTCAACGCGCGGACCAAGCGTGGGGAGAGCTTACCTCTCCGCTCGCATGGCGCACAAGTCTTCGCTAGCGTCGCGCAGCAGTTCGTTGCGGCCCAACCGTGCCTCGTGGCGCACGTTCTCGAACTTACTGACCATGTTGTGGACAATCACCTGCGTTGATACTAGCGTTTCAGGGCAGTCCCAAGAGAGGTCGTAGACTCAAACCGACCTCATGGAGTTGTTCGATCACGTTCACAAAATCTTCCAAAGGAGGGCTCGCGCGATACTTGCTTTCAAGCGTTACCTTCTCCCGCAAGGCTTCCTCCATTTCTCGCTCTCGGATGCTGCGAACTTTCGGCCCTGGAAGCGCGGGTCAGCAGTGGCGCGGAGGATGCGTGGGGTACGTCCCGAATACCTGTATGATGATGTCGCATGTAGCCAGTGGACATCTTGTCGTCGCGGGCGAAGCGCACAGATCGGAAACGGAGCTTCGTGTCTTCGGGGTCGCCATGTTCGAGGAACATCAATTCATCTTCGGTAGGACGATAGTGTGTCTTCGCTGTTCTCAGAATGTCGGCGCTGAGGACCAGCAAAGGGGACCTGCCCTTGGATTCCACTGTGATGTCTCGGCCTTGCGAGACGGGCTTCGAGGGGGTGTCAAGCGTCAAGTCGATCATATCAACCTCTCTCTTAGCTCTGATCGGAGGACATTGTGGCCGTGCAGGAGGACTCGTGGGTAGTTCTTCCAATGCCTGAAGAAGCAGGCGCGTCTCCCTGGCAGGTCCTCCTTCTGCGGTATTAGCGACTACCATCACGCGAGCCTAGGCATTTGGGCATTGATTAATGTCACTCAGTATACCAGATCGAGCCGAACTTGCCTCGGGAGTCATGGCCGTCTTACGCAGCTTCGTATCCTCTTGAAGGTCTGCTGGATTGTTTGCGTTCAATGTAGCTTTCACGATGGTCTCGGTTGTCGCAGCCGAAGTCAAAGCACTAGTGGCCTTCGACGCTGGAACAATGTCGTCACCCTTGTGATCACGAGCAACCTGAACAGAGGAGTCGGAGACCGGTATGGTAGTTTCAATATTCAGCACAGGCACGTCGTGCGCACGAACCACATCGGCCACAGAAGAGTTGCAGTCTTCGAAAGCAGCATCCCAGGGCGTTGCGGCAGACTTCTTGGCAGAGCGACGTGCGTTATTGTCTTCCGCGACAACGGGCTGCGTTGGGTGCTTCAGTCATTTGGACACTCGCACATCACAGGCGACGTTCGACGTACCTTGCATTGTCTTGCAGGTCGTTCAGGTTCACCGATGGTAGCAGTGTCAGGCGTCGGTTCTCGGGCAGCGTATTGCGACACGCTTATTATCTCTGGGGCACACTCCTACAAGTCACTGTAAGTCTTGCCACACGAACAAAGGCAGTGGATGACCTACGATAGACGGTAAGTCATGCTCAACACGTACTTCCTCTTGTTCACAAGGCGGAACAGCCTCAGCTTGATCGGAGGCATGTTCCTCTATCTCTACACCAAGAGCTCTTGCACGCGCTCGGCGTTTGGGGCGACGCCGCGATACGACAGGCTTTGTGGTAGCTACCGTGGCTTCGGATACTTCTGTAATCACCGGCATAGATACCTCGACGTGTTCCCCATTCGTCGCGGCCGTCTTCTCCTTCCTCATGCGTGCCTTCTTGTTGGACGCAGCTGCGGGGGCTTGTGCGACATCGCATTGTGGAGGCCCTTCAATCGCCTGAGGATTCGGTCCTCCAGCGTGCCGCGCATCCGCTTTCACCTTGGGTTTCACCACAGGCTTGACCATCGGAGCGGGTGGTGAGGGCCTTGAAGGCGCATTCGATGCACGAGGCGGGCTGGGCAAAGCGTCATAGTCAACTGTGACGGTGGTCGCCTTCCCCTTCCTGACAGGAGCGTGGACTGCAGCCAGAGGAGCCTCTGAAGGAGGTGATGAAGTGCGCCCCTTACGCGCATGATACTTTCGTGTTGCGCGCGTAGCAGCTGTAGTACGAGGGCGGAGGACCTGAGACTCCGAACGTTCGTTCGCGATTACTGTGGGAGGCGCAACATCCTCTTTACCCCCCNGATGCGCGAGGGGTGCGTGCGACAGTGCGAGGTCGCTTATTCGCACGCTTGGTCTCATTGTCAAGATCGATGAGAGGCTCTATTTCAGCTGGGCCCTGCGGTGCAGCATGCTTCCTCTTTGAGGTCGGAGGCTGCGTTTCCTCGATTGTAGAGGCTTGCACCCCTTCTCGTTTACGCAGGTTTGCTTTGACAGATTTCTTCGGACCAGGCGTCGGAGAGCTTGAGGCGGGAGCTACATCCTCGGTCAGACGCGAAGCGTTTATGGGACGCGTCGACTTACCTAAGTCGTCTAGGACATTCCTTGCCTTGACAACAGATTTCATTGCATTGTCAACGAGAGATGGAGACCGACCAGGCTGAGTTTCCTTCGTAGCAGCAGTTGAGTCCAGAACCTTCAGATCAACCAGTCGTCCAGACACAGCATTCTTTTGTGCGAAAGCACTCTTCAGAGCAGACCTAGGTACGATAGCAGGAGACGAGAGCGGGGCATTGAAATCGGGAGCAGGTATATCGGAGAACCGCAAGACCTTCCCCAAGATGTCGGAAGAGACAAGAGTATGGTCGCCAGGTAGAGGGGATGAGACGGCGGGCTTAGCAAGAGAATGAAGCGTCACAGGAGCGGCAGCAGGGACAGCAGCGGGATACAAGGTGGGGCCCTCAGCTGGCACGACCTGAGAATCATTCAGAGTTGGTGGTCGAATAAGTGCAGCTTTCTTGTTGCGCCGAGCCCGTGGAGAACCAGGCGCCGCAGGAGGGGAGTCGTCGTCAGAATCTAAGACTACAATCCCGATACCGCCACGAGCAACACGAGTGGCCGAGCTACTCGTACCAGTACTTTTCGTATGGAGAGGCTGAAAAGAAAGTCGACCACGAACAAGACTGGCACCAGTACCGGAGCGCTTGAGAGGAATAGGACTTTCACAGTCAGAGATGTCAGAAAGCTCTTCATCACTCAAACCGAAGACGGCTGCCCGTATAAGATGGCTACCAGAACGAGACAGAGGCCTAGAGGCAGCAAGTGGGGGCTTTCGATCGAGGCCAGAACTGGTAGAGCCGCTCTGTTCCATAGTCGGGTGTCTTTCAGATGCGAGATCCACTGACGCCATCCCAGAGGTTTTGGGGAGATTTGCAGGTTCATGGGCTCGTGGAAGCGGCGAAAGCAAGTCGTCAGCCATCCTCACGTTATCAATACCTTCCAACGTCGTGATGTCATCACTGGGTTCATCTGTTCTGTAGACTGAGACGAAACTAAGTCGAGCTTTGAATACCTGCGACAAGACACTCACACTGCGAAACGGCCTCGATACGCTGCATATGCGGCATAGTCAGATTCGACTGGAGACGACCGCCGTCAGGTGTGAGATACTGACCTCTTCTTGGCTCAATTCTGGTACGATCCTACCAGCGTGGTCTAGCTCAAGGTTGGCAGGCTTTGCTGCAATCGATAACTTGCGCGTCGACAAAGGAGCCTGATCAAGTAGGAGATGATCCTATGGGGAGTTCATGAACCCTGCATACGTCGTGAATGGCTGCAAGCGCTGACCAGGTTTCTGCTCTCGAGAGTCTTGAGGAACCTGTTGCGATCGTTCGCATCGATAATGAATAAGGCATCGGCGTCGTGTACGATTCCGTCACCAGAATCCTCTTTGATGTGGTCTTTACCCAGCTTCGGTGGCCGTTCCAGTGACAGGCGTACTCGCACAACGTCGTCTGTGTCTGTGCCATCTTCCACGCTGATGTGCCTGATGCTCGAATGCTCGAACTCCAAGGACTCGTATTGGCCATCCTATTGCTCTGCATTAGGACAGAGAGTATTGAGAGACGTCAACAAGAACATGCCTCAAGCAATACGTTCGCCAAGAAAGTTTGGCCATCCGCATATAGTCGATCCGACGGGCATCGGACGCCATAGACTATGACCTCATCCACACTAAATGGCTGTGGGCTACCACAGAGATACACATCAGGCGAAACCACATAGCATTACACTAATGGTGGACGTACAATGTGACGTTGGCCTTTGCGAGCACATCGACGATCTTCAGAGCGGTTTTCTCCCAGTCACTCGTTGGCACGTTCTCGAGAAGGTCTGCGACGGCTTCACCAGTTGATATGAGCTCCGGGGGAGCGCATGTTACGAATACAGTCTGGATGTATGCGGTCCGTTTCGCGCGACCTGACTCGGAGTTGTGTGTGGAAGGAAGCGCACGTGCAAAGACATTCAAAAGGCCTTCCAGCGCGAGGTAATCTGGTACAATGAATGGGTTCAAGCCGAAGTCAGCCCATTTGACAGCGGACGACGCACCTTTGGTCCTCCATATGCACGACCCAAGCCGCTCGTCGCCTAAGATGTCTTTGTCTCGCAATTTTTGCTGGTTGACTTGGTGCGATGCAGCGGAATCACATAATATGTCGTATGCCTTTGAGGATGGGTTATCAGGTAGGTCCAGGTGGGCGTGCCAAGCATTGGCCACATACTGTGCATCGTAGATCCACACAGGTCTTAGGGGCTGTGAGAGAAAAGCACGTATCACTGAGTGATGGATACAGCGCTTCTCCCATCGCATCCTTCTGTTCCTTCGTGTCGTGTACGTCGAGAAAATCCTGTCCACCAGACGAGAACAGTGAGCTTGAATGCGATTACGATCTGAGAGAAGGGGCCGCACAAGGATTCCGGAGAGTAGTCCGTACAGTACACGCTCCCACAAACGTTGCTGTTCTTTTTGGATGGTTCCTATGGCTGGTAACAGTCGCTCGTGGTACGTGAATATCAAAATCGAGGACGCGAGCCGCAATGCCGGTAGTCCGATGCTTGTGTAGAGAGTGCTGGATGAGTCTCGCAGGAAACTCGAGAGCTTATCTGCAACTTGATTCGACAGTATTTGTAGTTTCTGTTGACATGCTTGTGAGTGCGATGGGAATCTGCTCTGATGCCTACATACAAGTAGCACCAGGTGCGAAGAGAGTTGGGCCACTGTTTCGGTGAGATGTTTCTTTTCTTCGGTCTTGACTTTGGCGACGGCGGCCTGTACTGATTTCAAAGCCTCGTAAACGGACTCCATGTCAATCGGGAGACAGCGTAGAGAGCAAGTGACGCGGTGGGTAGAATGGCAAGAGAGGCGCGCCGTAGTCTCCTCGCGCGACGCGTCGAAAACGCCCATCGCGTCTGTGGCGCCAACACGGGCTGGAAGTTGCTGACGTAATAAAAGCCACACAAGCAGCAACAAACAGGAAGGGCAAAGCTTCTTCGAGTCGTCGTTGAGGACGTCGGTGACCACGTTCCTTGACTTTCACAACCATCCGTCCTCTCTACCATGTCTGAACCTCCGTCTGCTGATCCAAAGCTTGAAGAAAATACCTCCATGTCTGTCGACGATGGAGACAAGACCGAGTTGTCTCCGGAATTGATGACTGCCTTGCGCCAGCTACAAGCCGCGCCACAATTCTCGTCTACACCTACGCCCACGCCCACCCAACCCAACAGTCAAGAACCTGTTGTGGTCAAGCATGAACCAACACCGCCACCACAGTCTGAGTGGGATAGACTGCGTGCTCAGCTGCGAGAAAAGCCAGTCGACGCCGACGGATGGCTGAAGCTTGCCGATATGGCAGAAGACTCGGGTGACATAGAGAAGATCAAGGACACATACGAGGGCATGCTGGAGACCTATCCCAACACCGTCAGAATTACCTCGCGCACATTGCCTCTCAAGCTTCCTGTCTGACGTTCAATGTGTCTAGCCCTCCGTCCAGATCGCATACTTGAAGCATTTTCTGGACGACCCTTCGCAGTTCGGCCAGGCTGAGGCCCTATTCAGACGCTTCTTGTTGAGAACGACACCTTCTGTAGAACTTCTCAAGTTCTACTTGACCTACATCAGGTATGCAGTCGTGAGGCAGACCTCTGCGCCACATGCACTGATCTCAACACAGGAGAGTCACTAATGGTCCGAACGCACGTGAAGTCATCAGGAAGTGCTATGACTTTGCACTTGGTCATATCGGCCAAGATAAGGATTCTTTTGAGATCTGGCAAGATTACATCAATTTCCTGAAGGCGGGAGAGGTACGTTCGCCTCTTCATCCAAGCCCTACTTTCTCGTACACTCTTTTTCTCGAATGGGCACGGCATGCGCCTTGCCAGCCCATTTATATCATCAACACTCGTTGCCTGTCCTTGCGTTCCATCTATGGTTGGATTAGAAGGATGTGCAGAGCAGCGGCATATGCGATATTCCAACCACATCTCCATCCCTTGCACCATTGTCGCACAATGCGGGCATGTCATCCATGCACTTGCATGCGCTGTGCACGAAATGAGGTACTCGGCGCCGTCGTCCCTTCGCTGTTGATAAGTAACCAGGGCCGAATCATTCTCTCAGACTGCGCATACAAGCAGTACGGGTTCAGCTTGTACTCCGTGGTTTCGTCCCGAGCTTCGGAGTCCAAGTTGTTACTCCAATGCATATCCTCTCGTCTCAGATATGGTCGACATTTTGTCCTCATCATGGGAGCCGGTGTGCGTCGCGCAGGTATCGACTGCGACTGTTGGATGTCTTCGTTACAGCATTGTACCATACGTCAATACCACCTTTTGTTCCCCTCCTACATATGTGCGATACGATTGGATTCGAGCAATTGTACGCGATGCAGTGCAGATGTCTGACCTCTTCTAGCTGATGGTCAGTTGTCTGAATGCTCACTGACTCATTCCCTCAGACAAACACGACGTGGGAGGAACAACAGAAAATGGACGCGGTCCGCAAGGCGTATCAACACGCCGTCCAAATTCCCATGGAGAACGTGAAGCGTCTCTGGGAAGAGTACCAGGAGTTCGAGAACGGACTTAACAGGATCACAGTGAGTACCCGTATACAGGCATTGTGTTCCCCGCTAACAATCGGCGCGCGATAGGCCAAGAAGTTTATCTCGGACCTGACAGAGGCGCACATGCAAGCGCGTACCGTCCTCAATCAGCTCCAAGAGCACCTCACCGTACTCTTCCCCCCACCACCCCCACCGCGGGGAAACCGTCCGGCTATCTGGTTGCCGCGGCCGCCTACGTTCAATCAGAACGACAAGGCCTTGGTGCAACGTTGGCGCTTGTATCTCAAGTGGGAGGAGAGCAACCCACTCGAGATCGAGGAGAAGGATCGCGCGACCCTCCTTCAGCGCATTCAAAGCGTGTATCGCAAAGCTGTCGTGCGTATGCGGTACTACTCTGAAATTTGGTGCGTCTCGGCATCCCATGTCGAAGTATCGTTTTGACTTGACTTCCCGCATCGGTAGGTACATGGCGTATGCATGGACCAACGGTATCGGTAAGGTGGATGAGGCTATCGCTCTTCTCAAGGCTGGGATTGAAGCGAACCCGGCAAGGTAGGCCATGTCCATGTCGTAATGATTGTCCAAGAGCTCACCGCGTGATATAGCTTTGTGTTGAATTTCGCCTACGCCGAGGCTCTTGAGGTTCAAGGTAACTTTGCTGAAGTACACGCAACATATGAGAGGTTCCTGGAGGTCCTTCGTAAGGACCTCGAGGTGGTGGAAGAGCGAGTGAACTCGTCAAACTCCTCCAGCAGTTCGATCGGCTCTCAGAACTCGCAGAAGACAGACCCCAACGCGATGGACGTCTCGTCCAGCTTCCTGCAACCACCTTCTCAGACGCCGTCGCCGAACTCATCATTCGCGACGCAAGCGGCCGATGAGAAGCCGCCAAAGTCGAAGGAGCTCGTCGACAAGCGCACTGACTATGGGATCGTGTACATCATGTACATGCGTTTTGGTCGCCGTGCTGAGGGCTTGAAGTCGGCAAGGAACATCTTCGGTAAGGCGCGCAGAGATCGCTGGACACCGTGGGAAGTGTATGAAGCTGCTGGTAAGCCGCTATCTTGGCCCAAAAGAAAAAGAAAATATTGACCAGGTGAGCGCAGCCTTGATGGAGTACCACTGCGGCAACAAGGACGTCCAAGTTGCTAGCAGAATCTTTGAGAAGGGCATGGAGACGTTCGGCGACGAAGTCGAGTTTGTTCTCCGGTACCTTGGTTTCCTCATCTCCATCAACGATGAGAATAGTATGTGCCCCAAGTACCTGCATGTTGAATTTGAGCTGATGTTACCTCTCGTCTCCAGATGCGCGTGCCCTGTTTGAACGTGTGATCGGGACCTTCGCCCCTGAGAAGGCCCGCCCCCTGTGGGAGCGGTGGGCACGGTATGAGTACCAATATGGCGACCTAGCTGCCGCCCAGAAGCTTGAGAAGCGCATCTCGGAGGTGTACCCCAATGGTGCGTTTCATGATACTTGCTCACCTAAGATTGTCCTCACTCGTCGTGCAGATCCTCCGATCAAGCGGTTCGCCGAGCGTCACAAGTATCTGAACATCGACGCTATTGCGGTGCGTGACCTGGGATTCGTCCTCGGACGACAGCCAGCGCGTGCGAATGGCAGCGGAATGTTGGCTCGCGCAGACACACTGCAGACGATCATGGCGTCTACTCAGCAGCCGAAGGAGACGCCCCCGGCGCCGAGTGCGTCAAAGAGAGCGGCATCGCCCGAGCACCGCAGGCGTGAGGAGAGTCGGGGTGATTACCCATCTAAACGGCAACGCCCTACCAGCCCTGTCCGAGAGCGTGATCGCGACTGGCGAGATGGGCGGGACGGGCCCCGCCGCCGCCATGGCTCTCCGGCGTGGGAGAGGGAGCGCGAGCGTGACGGCCCTCCGCCAAGGCGAAACTTCAAGGAAGAGAGAGAGGAAGAGAAAGGTGTTGTGCTACCCAACGTGTTGTCGTGGTTCATCGGCATGCTGCCGGCGGCCAGCTCGTTCGATGGTGAGTGTACTCTTCGCTTTACTTGTTCGTTACTAACCGTATGTGTCTCCAGGCCCAGTCTTCCGCACCGATGATCTCATGCAGGTGTTCCGCAATGCGGTCATACCTGCCACCTCGACGACCAGAGCACGGTCGCCTCCGCCAGCTGCTCGACCAAGTATGTCTCCTCTCCGCTCTCTGAGAGAACGAAATCCCTAATCCGCGCTCCAGCAGGTACTCGTCCCCCTCCGGATTATGGCCCGTACCAAGGCCCGGGCGGAGGACGCCGTGGACGCTGGTAGGATACTTCACTAGTACTAGAGTACTCACGCCCGTTATGTATCTACGATGGACAACCATACGCTCTACTAAAGCGGTAGTAGTTCCACTAGAGCTAGCCATCGACGCGCGAGTGGCCATGATAGGGTGACTGCGCATTGCCTCTTTTGCATGTAGCGAAATTTCATATATCTGAAGATGAGCAAAGCCGAATCCGCCATATCTTGAAGAACAAGAAAGCCACCGTGACCAGAGTCTGGAAGGTCTCCATCCTAGCGTGAGTAACCGCGTTACGGATGTGCACATGTGGCTTACTGCCAGATCTGGAAATTCCCCGCATTCGTCAGAGCCCCTAACTTCTAAGCGTGGCGTAGTATCATCACCACTGTCAGTCTCATCATCTACTAGGACTACTCGCCGAAGAACCATGGCTACCCTCGAATTCCCCAACTTCCCCGTCGTAAACCCTCCGAAAGACCTCCCAGACGGCAAGCAGACGTTGTCGCTGACGGAACACCATCCCATGCCCGGCATGGATGATTACCTGACGTCCGGCATAAACAACGAAAGTATTGCCGGGACTACGGACTCTACAATACCCACGTATACGATCTGTAAAATTGTCGAGGACCTGGCCCCCAGCTTCCAGTCAGAGGAGCGCAGGAGGGTGCACAGAGTTTACCGCGTGAAGATGCGTGTTAATTCCACAGGAGAAATCCTCACCGTCGTTTGCAAGAAGGGAGAGCGAGCCGCGCACTTACACGGGCCTGCTGCTAATTCCCCATGCCAAGCCAGAGATCAGCGAGGGCTCGGGACGAGTGACTCAGGAACGTAAAGCCAGAGACCTTTAGGAGAGTCGGGTACTTCGAGACTGCCTTGAAGGACAGAGACAGATCAGGACGAGAGCCCTTCGAGTATGGTATTACTGGCCATTCAATGCAGTTCACTCTTGTATGATTATCTGGACGAATTGCGGTGTCGTTCAATCACGAAGGATGGCATGTATTTCAGGTCAACCTCTCTGGTTTGTGTACTGTTGCGTTCACTGGGAAGGAGCACTCCTAGCTTCACACAGCCTTGGCTAAGTGTTACTGATGGCCGTGACTCGTCCGAACTCGAGCTCCGACTTTGAAGGCTTTGAGGACCGGTACGTATACTACCTAACTCAGGACGGTATGCATCATTATGGGCGCTTCAGTGTCGCGTAGGAGGAGGAAATATGAGCGCTTTGGCTACTTTCAACCATAACCACCGTCTCATCTCCTCAGGCTCAGGACCGGAAACATGCCACTCAGAGGGAGCTCTGAGCACACTCAGCTCGTGCTAGACGAGGCGCCCTACTTCAAAACGTTGACAGAGCTTGATCACTGGGTCTGCTCAAAGACACACATCACTAGCAGGATGCGGGGTATTCTCCCGTACACGCCGCGTAGAGCAACTGAAGGTAGCTCGGATACGATGACTCGCGGTCGGCTACTTGTAGGTCGCGTTCTATCCCATAGGCATTGACCTCCTATACTGAACGTTTCGATTACCTCAGGTCTGTCACGACTACAAAGTCAGTATTCACAATGTGACAGACACAAAATCCGATCATGATGGCGAGACTGAACTGATACGCTCGCCTTCCGAAACAGGGAGGATATACAGAGTCACCCATGTCACCTTCCTATACATTCAACTTCTGGGGCTACTGCGATACGTTCATATAGTACGCCGTGATCGCCGTACCCCAGTCTGCAATCGTTCATTTCGGTCCTGGTGCTCGTGCAGTTTCGCTCATCATCGGATCACGATCCCTCCCTCTGGGTGGATCAACGCTGCACATAGACAGGGAGTCAAGATGCTCGGAACCCTGTAAGCACTACTTAGCTGCATGTAGGTTCCGACCCCGCAGTTCCGCGAGAGCTCACGACAATATTCGTTTTATTTCCAGGATTTTTGAGCACGCGGAATCTGAAGCAGACTGTCTTCGCCTTCTAGTTGGACCTCTTCCCACAGCCCGTACCGGTCCGGCGAAATCCAATGCTTCGATGACGCTACCAGTGTCTCCTCACTATGCCCGAGTCCTCGCCGACCTCGCGCACCGACGTGGCTTTGATGGGTATCTCCTCAACGTCGAGGTCCCTCTCCGTGGAGGAGTGGAGCAGACCCGTGATCTCACTCTCTGGATAGCGCTCCTCGAACGTGAGCTCAAACGGACTGTGGGCCCGCATGCACATGTGCTCTGGTGAGTAAACACGACGGCGGCTGACGGCACCTGCTGACGAGGAAGAGCCCTAGGTACGACAGCGTGATCGTCGATGGGAGACTGGCATGGCAAGATAGGCTCAATAGCGTCAATGTACCGTTCCTTCTACCATCCACCGGTTTCTTCTCTAACTACACGGTATGCCCATGTTTCTTTGCGTTGTAGCGAGTGCTCATTTCCGTTGTCAGTGGCCTGCGCACTACCCCAATGCCACGGCGCAGTACCTTTTGAGCCTCGATCAAACGTCCTTCCCGCGATCCAAGACACTTCAGGATCTCTTCGTCGGTGTCGATGTCTGGGGTCGTGGATCTCATGGCGGTGGTGGTTTCGGACTCTACAAGGCTCTCTCCCATATCGACCCTAAGTCGCTCGGCCTCAGCGTCGCGCTCTTTGGTCATGCGTGGACTTGGGAGAGCGAGCAAGATAAGCCCGGATGGTCGTGGCACTCCTGGTGGGAGTACGAACGCAAACTCTGGCTAGGGCCTGCGATTCCGGGCGAGGATGTCTCGGTTCCACCATGGGAAGACCAACCTGGGTGCGAGCACGGCCCCTTCGAGCCCATATCCAATTTCTTCTCTTGCCATCCACCGCCGAACCCCGTAGATCTGCCATTCTTCACTGCATTCTCTCCTGGAGTCGGGTGGTCGTGGTTCGTTCGAGGCGTCAGAGTCCTCCACACGGTGCATGGCTGGACGGACGTGGACAAGTGTACTTCGATAGGCGATATGGTCTTCCCTCGGCCACAACTGGCCTGGGAGAACGGCGAGCGCGAGGAGGCCCTCCCCGGAGCGACGTCAACATTGTCCATGGAGGATGCGTGGCTAGGCGGAACCTCCCTCGTCATTTCCTTCTCAATACCAGGTTCAGATGCTGAGGACGCTTTCTTCCGCTGCCTATGGCTTCCCATCCAATCACTATCGATTACGCCAGGACAATCGTACCGGATGTCGCTCGTCATGAAGACGACAACAGATGGAGCGGTGGACATTGACGTCGGCGCCGCCGTGAAGAGCCTGGTCGCCGGTCTTGATGTTGACTTCGAGATATCGCCCGTCCCTGCTCCCTCCAATCAAGCCCCCTTGCCGGGTGGATGGTCAGAGATCTTAGTCGACTTCAGATTGCCAATCGAGCGTGAGGACAACCTTGACGTCCTGAGCTCCGCCGGCCTCGTGGTCGGTTTCGCATGCGAAGATCCCACCCAAGCAATCGACCTTGCAATCCACATCGGCGCACTCAGTGTCTACGCTAACCCCGCATCGCCTGAACACACCGTAGCTGACCCGAAGGTCGTCTGGGCGGACTTCTCTCCGCAGCCACCAGAGGACAAGAAAGCCTCCGGCCCGTTCGTCGGCGTACTCACCTGGGGTACCGGGCTATCGCTGGGACCTGTACCACAACTCACTCTGACCTCCGCGGAGGACCCTAAACCATCGTGGATCCTGGATGACAACATCCCGGGGTTCCTCTACTTTAACGTCTACGTGCACGCTCATCCTACAACGGTCGGCACAGCCGTGAGTCCCGAGCAGGCGACTTTCATTGGTACCACCGGGCTAGACGGGCGCGAGAATAGGTTCTTCATCGATTCGGCATGTTTACCGCCAGAGGTTGTAGGAGCGAAAGCAGTTAGGTTCTTTGTACAGGGTGTGATAGATAGGGGCCGGGTCCTGGAGTGGGAGGACTGCGCATTTGTCGACGTGTATGCTTAAGCAAGGGATACAGCTAAATGGTGTACAATAGAATCTGGATATATCGGTACTCGTCGTGTGCTTCCACTCTGGGAGCCATGGTGGTTGCCCAATTCAATTAGAGTCGTGCCCGACATTCGGAGAATAGAGGTGAAAAATAGGGATATATAAAGACACTGACAATACATGAGCAACCTAATATAACAAGCTAGTAATTTACACACGTCCCATGAAGCAGTCCCTTACATCGCGTTGCGAGCCATACGAACACCCTGGAATTACCACGGCTCCAGTAGCCGAATCTCACGGCGAAGCCGCATCCATATCATCCATCGTCACCTCCTCGACGAACTCGCGGGCGGTGTCCCTCAACTCGCGCAGGAGGCCAGTCCGGTTCCACTCGTGCCGATGCCTCCACACGATCCCCAGACACGTCGCGCGCAGCTGCTCGAGCTGCTCGACGTTGAGCGAGCTCGTCGCGTCGCGCAGATACGACTTGAGATCGATGAATAACTCCTCGTCCAGCTCGAAGTCGGGTAAAGGCGTCGGAGAACGCTCCACTTCCATAGGTTGGTCGGGCGCAGGTTGTTCCGGCGTTTTGCTCGTAGCCGCTATAGGCTCTCCCGCTGGTTGTGATACGTCCATGGGCTGGTCGGTATCCAGGATGATCCCAGCGTCGGAGGGCAACCCAATATGTGGAGGGGCCGAGTCGCCGCGGGCAGAAGGAGGTGCTGAAGTCTTCGTAGGCGTGAACGGATTGTCGGGAGGGTCGATAGGGCCGTTGAGTTGGACATTCGTGGGAGATGGCATCGGATTCAGCAGACTTGGGTCGAAGCCGCTTCTACGAGGAGGTTCAGAAACGGATTCCTCGGGTATGGAAGCTGCGGGGTCCAGTTGCTGCGATGTCGATGGCTGAGGGACATCGTCAGCAAACCTGACGCTCATGGCTCTGCCGCCGCTGGTGGGCGATTGAGGGCCATCCACAGATTGAGCCGCCGCCCCGCCTTCCTCGCCCTCGGTACGCGACTTCTTGGCCGCCCGCTCGCCGTTCTCGTCTTCGGACGGCGTAGTCCCGGCTTCCTTCGACCGCTGCCTCTTCAATCGCCGTTCTAGCTGCGTAGGATCGTCGGTGATCTGGAGTTCGGGTGATTGACCGTTGTGGCGGGCGCTACGTCGCGTGCCGGGAGCGTAGGTCTGCCCATTGGCGGCGTTGGCAGCCATCTGAGCGGCCTTTTCCTGCTCCTTGTTTCTCCGGTACTCTTCGCGCCGCTTCCGCTCGCGTACAGCCATGCGCTGGCATTCGAGCCGGAATTGGGGGTCAAAGTCCTGGATGCTGACCTCGGCCGCGGTAAGCATCGCCTGCGCCCTGAACAGCCGTTCAGGATCCTCCTGGATCCGAACGTTGGCGTTGTGGACGATCTTCCGGATGTCATCCAGGAAGTCTTCGGGGGTGAGATACCGGCTCTTGTACAGCTCGACGTTCATGCGCTCAAGGTCCATATCGAAGAGCGGAGGTTCAGGGGGAATAGCGAGTTGCACCTGTGCCTGATCGTCGATCGGCTGCTCGATCTGCTGCGTGCGAGTCTCGTTGATGACCTCAGTAACGCCGTTGGCGGTAGTATGTACTTCCACCGTAGCGGACACCAGCTCGACCTGTGGTGGCGGCGGTGGTGGTGCATTGAAGTCGTAGTTGTACTCCTCCTGGGAGATTGTTGAGTACAGCTCGGTATCGGATCGACAAGCACTTACCATCGCACGCTTAGTAAAGCGCTTGAACTTCCTCTTGAGCTCGGAGAGTATTGGCCCCAGGCGGTACTTGAGTAACGTGATGACGCGCTGGTCGCTCTCCTCCTGCGCAGCAAGCTCAGCAGCAGTAGGCTGGCGAGGCTCGAGAGGAGGGGCAACTGGCAGTTCCTCAAGGACACGCTTTTTGCGCTTGATGCCATCGGGGAACTGGGTCGGAGGACGACGGACGTCGTTGAGGAGACCCTCGAAGAACGTCTCTCTTTGTGACGTTGTCGGGGCCATCAACGCGACACGGTTTTCTCTTGTTGGGCCAAACCACTGCCGTACGTCCTTGGGTAGCTGGGAGAACGGCCCGTCGACGACCGCAAGTAGCAGCACAGGGTCGGTAGGTGAGAGGGAGTCCAGCATCGCGCGGACGGTAGTCCGAGCCGTCTCGGTTACAGCTGCGCACCACCCGAGCAGCGAAGGTATATAGATCACAGACGGCTGGTGGCGCTTAGCTTCCACGAAGAGCTGTACGATCGCGGCCTCGGGTGTCTGAAAATCATGGTAAGAATTCGGCAGTAGCAAGCGCGATCTCAGTGGTACGCACCCGAGTGGAGTCGCTCATCAATGTCCCCAAATCGAGGCTCTGTATATGGTAACCCTCGAGATGGTGAAGGGCGGCTGCAGCGACGTAACCTTGGCCCATCCCTACTGGGCCATGGACAACAACCCTGGGACGGTATATCCGCAATGTCTCCATCGCTGTCGAGAAGATTCAGCATTCACACACAGATCACCGGACATGCACGCCCACATTGCAGCATTAGTTCTCTTTCCAACGCGTTCTCCGAGCTCTCGTCTTCCCACTCGGCTTCCTCCAGAGCTGTGCGCTTCTTACTCACAGGGAGGACCTTGCCGATCACCTCCTTGATCCTGTCCAGCGGATCCTGCAACAAAGGTACGAGTTGCGTTGGAAGCGGGGATGCGGCCGACGCCACCGCGCGTGCAGAGGAAGGTACAAGTTCTGTGCACATCGTGTAAGCGCTCGCATGATTGTTGACCAAAACAAACGCGTACTCTTGATGGATATCATGAAATCTCGGAGCTCCACCTCGATCGTCTCTGGCTTGAGCAGCAGTCGATCATTCGATTTATAGATCTGGGGGTAACGACGCTGCACGGCGTTCAAGGCTGCCTCTGTACAGAGTGCCTATTATTCGAGGTCAGCGCATCTACGTCCCAAGCCAAACATATGCATAGCACTTACCCTGAGGTCCGCACCGCCATAGCCCTTAGTCAGTTTAGCGAGACCCTTCACGTTCTCTTCGCCCCTCTCTCCTTCCCACCCAGCCCACTTCTTCGTCATAATGCGAAGGATCCGCTCACGCGCATCTAGATTGGGCAGAGGGAAGTAGAACTCCCGGTCGAATCGTCCAGGGCGACGAAGTGCAGGGTCGATGGCGTCCGGTCGGTTCGTAGCGCCAATCACGATGACCTGACCGCGACCGTCCATGCCGTCCATGAGCGCAAGCAGTGTCGAGACAATCGACGCATGAATCTGATCCTGTTTTGATGACCGGACTGGCGCGAGACCGTCGATCTCGTCGAAGAAGATGATGCTAGGCTGTTGATTTCGCGCCTCCTCGAATAACAACCGCAACTGGCGTTCGGCCTCGCCTACCCATTTAGACAAGCAGTCGGCTCCCTTCCGCATAAAGAAGGCTGTGTAACTTGTTAGAGCAGGATAGCTAAGTCTCTGAGTCGCAAACTCACATATTCCCTTGCCATTCGAACGACAGCTGGCAGCCAACGCACGAGCCACCAGTGTCTTTCCAGTACCGGGAGGACCGTGGAAGAGGACACCACGAGGAGGGGTGACGTTAAACCGTTGGAACACTTCGGGGTATAGAAGAGGTAGAAGCGTCATTTCCTTCAAGGAGTTGATGTCTGCATTGGCCGTGAGTATATCGCATACGTCGATGAAGGAGACGACGCACGATCATCAAGACCACCGACCTCATCGAAGGTGACATTCTGGTTGACTCCGAGCGGGTCTGCGTCCGCTAGAGCTACAATGCGCGATCAGATCGTGCACGAACTAGGATTATCGCCAGGCGCACCTGCATCCCCAACCTTGCCAAGATTTGAGGGGGTGCCCGCAGCAGCGGCGAGGTCTCCAGGAAGGAAACCACCTGTATTTCCAGCGCCACCCGCAAAGACTCCTCCTCCGCCTGCTCCAGCCAGTCCTCCAAAGCCCTTTCGAGGCGTGCGTGTTGCATGATCCGAATCCTAAAGCGGTGTTAGCGCGGGAAGTTACAAGTTGACTGAACGAACTCACCGAGTCGTCCCCAGCCACACCCATCCACTTGCTCAGTTCCGCGCCCGTTGCGCTCCATCCAGGCAGCTTGGGTCGCCCATGATTGCGATGTGATTTGGATGGACCCGACCGTGGCTTGGGAGGCGGCGGTGGAATTTCGTCGAGGGGCGGTAGCTTGTAGTAGTCGACCTTCGCTCTCTGTCGTAGAGAATAGGGCTTGCCGTCGTTGTCGTTGTCCGCGTCGCCGTCTGCATCTCCGTCCGCATCGGCGTCAGGCTCCGGTTCGGGTTCTGGTGACGTCTCTGGNAGCCCCGTCCAGAGATCCGTCTCCATCCGCCGAACCTGAGCCAGATGACGGCTCGTCGACATACTCGACCTCGTCGTCGTCGTTACGCGCACTGGATCGCGTGCGCCGAGCAGAGGCATGCTTGCGCCCTTTAGACGACCCATGCGAGCGGCCATTCGCTCGTGTTGCCGGTCGGCCATTCCCCTTGGCTCGACCATTACTTGAGTGGGCGTTCTTGTTGCGACTGCGGGTGGCATACCCGCCTACTCTGGCTTCGCCATCTTCTTCGTCACTCACAATGAACCCATTGAGCTTATTGGAGTGGCTGCGAGTGTTGGATCGAGCACGCAGGGCATAACGTCCAGCCGGTTCCTCCTCGTCCTCTTCTCCATCGTCCGATACTGTCGCAGCTTGTTTGCCTTCAGCTTTGGGAGAGAAAAGGTCGATGGGGTCCTCATCGCTGGCAGACTCTACATAGGACTTCTTGGTTATACGACGACCACGCAATGTGGTGATGAGTTCGACCGGCTTCTCTTCGGGCACTTCTTCCGGTTCCGGAGCATCGCCTGCGTCCATTGAAGCATTGCTCTCGTGGTACTCGGACGCAGAGTCGACAGGGCTACTTGGCTGATGGCGAGACGCACCGCGAGTCACAGGCGCCATAGGAGGTAACTTGATGCGCAGGCTAGTGGCAGGTGAAGGAAACGTTTCAGGAAGGGGGAGCTGTGGCGGAGGGAGAGGTGCGTCGATGTAGCCGTTGAACTGAGGTTGGGGATTGTAGACGGGAGGCTGCTGGTAGCCCTGTGAGATGAAAGGCTGCTGAAGGGGCTGCTGAGCGGGCTGCTCTACGGGATGGGCGTAGTCGTATTGCGGGGGAAAGACGAATTGATTGCCCGGAGGTTGGTAGGGTGGGTTCATGGAAGATTACTGAGCTTGAAGTTGTGCGGTCACAACTTCCACAGCCTTGAAACCTTCCTCCTGGGCGTGTGTCGCAGCCTCCACCAGTCCGAGCGTCAACGTAGTCCTCGTTAGCTCCCGAGATGAAAGCCGAGAGCGCGTCGTGGGCGAGAGAGGACGGAACAAGGTGGTCGTTTGTCTCGAAGAGCCGTAAACGCCCAGCCAGGTATGTTTGGCCATATTTGGTGGCGGTGGCGGTGACCCATCAACATGCTGCTACCATCGCCCTCTGACAAGCTCACTCTCCGCCCGAGAACAGTGCGCGAGCAGCAGCATCATCCGTCGTATTTCTGACGACCTTCGCCGAGGCCTACTCTTGCTCACCTCGGCTACCCAACACCAGTCAGACGCCGTAAGACGGGAACGTACGATGCCGATTTCCGTGCATGATAGAACCCTGTTCTTATCTGGCCTGGCCTGCTCCCCGTGGTCCTTCCTCCTCGTAGACTTCCTCACGGTAAAAAGCAGTACGTTGGGTGGTACTCGAGGGAGGTTCTGAGTGCATATGTAAAGACAGGAAAGCGAGTGTAGGTTTCATAGCAGGAGTTTTGCAGAAAAACCAAGTCATAGAGGTGTTCGATCACAAAGAGCCCAGACGGTGCAGCTTTCCAGGTGGATGTGCAAAAGCAAAGGAGTCGTCGAGCATCGTGCTCGACGACGCCGTCGACGCCCTCAAGGTTCACCGGAGTTTACCGGCCCTTTCCCAGAGCCCTTCCTCTTTTGGCAATCCTGGTTCGCGGACAAATCTTTTTCACGCCCACTAATTTGCCCGAGCACTAAGCCACAACGCGCTCAATTCTGTCCAGTTAATCGTTTGGGGGCCAAAGTCAAGTGTGCTCAATCCGAGTTTCTTCGTCGATGATCACAAATCTTGTGCAGCCCTCTTCGCACAAAGTGGAATAATGATAGTATGCGAGCAACGCACGGTGACATACAACAACACGGCAGCAACATACAACAAGGCTGGATATATCTATGCGTGATAGTGTCATATCTTTGAGTCTAAACAGGGGAGGGGGCCCTCGACAGGGTAGGTAGCACGCATTCCCGGACAAAGTATTCGTGGAAGCGGTCGTCCTTCGTCAGCTCCGGGTGGAATGTGGTGAGGAGATGTATGCCCTGCCGGAGAGCAACGATCGTTCGAGGGTCGCGGGGATCGGTATCGTCCTCATCGGATGGTACAGCGGTTTGACCAGCCGGCAGTAGCGACGTTGAGATGCGTGAGATAATCTGGATGGGTGGGTCCGTCGGGCCCGGGTTAAGCGATAGCACAACCTAGGACAGCTCACAATCAATCTATGCTGCAGTGACTCCATCGAGACAGCGACTTACCGGAGCACGGATGAAGATGCCGTGGAATGGCTTGTTGGATTCGCGGAGGCCCTCGACCTCGAGGGGCGCCTCGAAGGACTCAACCTGTGATCCAAACCCATTACGCTCGATGGCGATAGAGATGCCACCAAGGAGCTCTTGCCCGCCCTTCTTGGCACCCTCGACGGCACGAGCGAGGAGGATGGCGCCTGCGCACGTGCCCCACACCGGCTTCGTCTTCAGGAAATCGCGCAAGGGCTCAAGCAGACCTGCGAGACGAGCCAGAAGCGCGATCGTCGTGGACTCTGCGCAGTCACACGAGCTTTGTTGAGTGTCCTGCTAGCGCAATGGCAAGACGAAATCAGACGCACCTCCGCCGGGTATAATGAGGGCGTCGCACTTGTCGAGGTCCTCTGGTTGGCGTACAAGAACGATGACGACCCTACGCTTGAGGGATAGCTTCTGCAGCATCACCTGATGCTCGGCGAAGGCGCCTTGTAGAGCTAGATCCAAGTAGACGGCATCAGTAACCCTGCCACTCTTGATGACTGGAAGCCAGATCTGCGAAAGTTCGCATACCGAGAATGCCAACGGTGACATTGTCGCGGCCAGACGAGCGCTGCTCCATCGCCGAACGAGAGTCCTTGTATCCTGAGCCTCTTGAGTGGTTGTGGCTGATCCCAAAGACGGCTCGCCCAATTTGGCAATGCCTGTAGGTTCCGGGGCTGCGTGTGCAAACTTCACACAGAAATTTTCGACACGGCGCAGGGGTTCCGTCCGCCTGGAGCTCTTCGCAGCACTTCCGTGGTCGTGGACAACACACGCAGGGAGAGGCGTTGCGACGAGGCTGCCACGCTTGGGGATGTGGTGGCCACGAGCGAAAATGACTCTGCGCCTGTGGCAGGAGATATTCAAACTCCGAAATGGGCGTTCCTTGACAAATGGAGCTTGGTGTAAGCGGCATTATCGGCCAACAAGCCCGTGCGCTAGATTCTCCGATAGGAAATTTGCACCTCCGATTGCGGTCCTCACAGCAATTGGACGTCAGCGTGCTGCAGGAAGCTCTCCACCCGCTCTTCTTTCTGACCACCACCATCAACTACCTCTCACACTCGCTCGATCATGTCTGACTTGGATGCGGACTTGTACGGTGGTATGTACACCTCGGATGTATTGTGCGCTACGTGATTGATCTTGATCCCCATTTAGACCTCTACGGCAATGACGACAACGAGTTCGCTGTGCCGACCTCTGAACCGTCCGAGCAGCCGCCAGCGAAGGAGTCTCCAGAGCAAACTCGCGAAGAGCCACAGGTAGCTGTCAAGTCTGAACCGGCGCAAGACCCGTACCCTACAACATCTTCAGCGAAGCCCTCAACGTCAACATCCCAGTACGAAGACGTCAAACCCAGCCCCATCCCAACTGTCCATTCACCCGTTACAAACTCGATCCCATCGTACTCTTCGCCCCCTACCCAGCAAATCCCCACTTACGAAGAGAGGCAACCGACAGACCTCCGTCAACCACCACCAAGACACGATGCTGTGTATCAAGGTGTACCCGGAGTCGATCGCCCCGTGCGGCCGTCGGAGATGAAAGAGGAAGGGTGAGTCGCCGTTCTTTGACGTACCACTAATCTACACAGCCAGCCCTACCCCCCGCGACGTTCGCTGTATGGCATGGCTGGGTGGATGTCGACTCTGGGGTCGGTCTGAGATGGAGGCGATGGCATTGTTGCCTAGCGGTAGTCAACCTAGCCCTCAACTAGCTAGCTCTAGCCCGCGCTCTAGCACATCTGGTGTCCCTAGGTCTAGGTCTAAGCTAGGCTAGCACCGTCATGCACAGTAGAGTCGTCCACTCTCCTCTCCTTGTCATGACCGCTTTTTGTTCTAGGCTACGGATGCTAATACCAGCGCCCTTTCTTTCCATGTACCGGTTCGCCTGTGCCGCCGTCCGCATCGCATCGCGCGTGTTTTCAATCCGGGCGGGTGTTCATGTAGCAAAATGTTCATCGGTGGCCTCAATTGGGATACGACAGACGGTACATACATCGCGACGCTTGTCTCCTGCGGAACCGTAGTGCTAAATTAGGGATTGTCGCAGAGTCGTTGAGAAAGTATTTTTCACAGTTTGGCAAGGTCGAAGCTTGCACTATCATGCGAGACGCCGCGGGGCGCTCACGGTGCTTCGCGTTCCTGACCTTCGAGGATCCCGCATCTGTCAATGCGGTCATGGTGCGCGAGCACTTCCTCGACGGAAAAATCGTGAGTGGTCTGCTGTGGTCATGTAGGACTACGACGTGAGCAACTAACCCGGTATGTGTAGATCGACCCCAAGCGTGCGATTCCACGGCAAGAGCACCAGCGCGCAACGAAGTTGTTCATTGGCGGCCTGCCTGGGAGCGTCACTTCGGAGTCAATGCGGGAGTACTTCTCCCAATTCGGCAAGGTCGTTGACGCTACCGTCATGCTTGACCGTGAGACGGGGCGGAGCAAGGGCTTTGGTTTCGTGTCGTTTGAAAACGTTGACGTCCAGCCTATGCTTGGTTTTGGCAACCTGCAGATCGATGGCAAACTAGTGCGTCTCAATATCATAGACAGCACTAGACATCGATGGCTCATGTTGGTGTCTACCGCAGATTGACGTGAAGCTCGCCCAGCCTCGCTCACAACGTGAAGGCTTCACAGAGGGCGGAGGCGGTGGAGGAGGCGCTCGCGGTAGCTACAGCAACAACTCAGCCTACGGCAACCAGAACTTCGCCGCGGCCGGCGGCGGTACCGGTGCCGGGAGCGGCAGCGCCCAGGGCGCAAGCAACGCCTCCTTCGATCCCCAAGCACTCGCCCAGCTCTACACACGCATGATCACTCAAATCGGCGGGATGAACCCCATGATGGGCGGGATGAACCCCGCCATGATGGGTGGCCAGTACGGCCCCGGCGCGATGGGCGGCGCTGCTGGCGGGATGGGTATGCGCGGGATGGGCGGAGGACCCATGGGCGGGATGGGCATGGGCGGCGGAATGGGCGGCGGGCCTGGCATGGGTGCTGGAAGGGGTGGTCCGGGTATGGGTGGCCCCGGCGGGATGGGCATGCAGAATGGCCCTGGCTCGCTGGGCCCGAACGTCCCCCGCGGGCCCCGAAATGCGCCTCCCACGGGCCCCAGCGGCGGTGTGGGCCCTCAGCGTGCTGGGCAGCGCGGTCAACACAGCTACCACCCGTACGCTCGGTGATAGGCCTTGCGTTGGATTTCTGGGCCCGCGTGCGTCGGGGTAGGGATGGGGCATTGGGCTGGGACTGAGGTGTCCTATCTCCTTGTGGGTACGGTACGGACTGTTGTTCGAGTAATTTGTAGTGTACGTTATGCTGCCTCGTCTGGTTTTTTTTTACAATTATGTTGACCTCATATCGTATCGTCTCCTCTCAACTCGGTTGAGACTCTGTTGGAGTGACTGTGGCATTGCTACGACAAGCTCTGGTGTCCGAGGGGTATTTCGAGTTGCATAAATCCGGCGGGCATACATGGTCCGTGTGAAGAGCTGTATCATAGAGTATCGAAGTGGTTTGCTGAACCTAGAGTGGAAGAACGCATATGTAGCAGTACCTACATACATCTATGATTAAAAAGAGGAAAGCATGCTATGGTAGGAATACAATGGCTCGGAGAGATGGGAAGAGTTGCGGGAGGCGCTATAAGGACGATACAACAACAGTGATGCAAGCGGGACAAACGATATACAACAAAGCAGACGGTGTTATACAATATTGGACAGCGAAAACAGCGATAGCGACGAAGATGCAGAGAAATATGTTACACGAACTGAGACGAATGAATGATCAACTAGGCTTAAGCGATCAAAAGCGGAAGTATCCCATATCTGCTTCGTCAGAGCGAATCATGAAGGGGGAGGCGAGCGTCGCAGGAGACGAAGGTGCATCGGGCACAAGAGGAGAAACCGTACGCCCCAACTGCACGCTGTCGTGGGTGTACTCCGAGACAGAAAGACTGCGCGTCTGATGAGGGCGGCTCGTAGCGCGGAGAAGCGCGGTTCGCGAGAGACTCGATGCCGAATTGTTCCGAGTAGGAGTTGGGCGACGCTGCACTGAGGGATTCGCGGAGACGCCGTCTCCAAGGGGCGACCTGGCGGGCTCGAAAGGTGAGAGGGAACCGGAACGGGACAACGGTGACAGAAGATTGTCGCGAAGTTCTGCGTCGCCTGCGGCCAACGTGCATGTAACGGGAATACGCAGTGGATTTAATACAGGCCTTCCCACCGTGTTGGGACCAAGCATGTAGGGGGTGAACGAAGGCACTGGAGGTGCAAGTGGTGATATGTCCTCCTTCCGTGCGTTCAGCCTAGCCCAAGTTCGTGGAGCAGGGAGAGGGTGGCGAGGGATCTTCGGAGGGGTGAGGGGCGTATGAACAATTTGTTCTATGGGAGTGACTGGGCAGCGCGTACTCTCGCCGGACGAGAGGGACGAACGTCTAGAGAGCGAGATGAGAGGTAGAATACGCAAGGGACTGGCCGGAGATCCTAAGGCAGGAGTGGAGTTAGATGAAAACTGAGGAGCCGGAATAGAAAGATGCGACTGGAGCGCGGGAATGTTGCATGCGAGCCGACGACGCGACATCGAGGAGGCTGCACTGGGAAGAGCCGGGGGCGAGGTGGGAGTAATGAGGATTTGTAACGGCTCTGGAGTCGGTGGACGAGTGCTGTTGGCGGAGCGAGAGGGCATATCTATGAACGTAATGATTAGGAATCAGGATACACATATTATAATGCAATCCGAGCACTACTTACGATCACGATCTATAGAGGCTTTGAGTTCTTGGATAGACGCAAAGATTTGACCAATGGGAAAGAAGCGACCAGTGACGCGCCTCAGGTGGGACTGCACGCGTCGAGCGATGGCAGGCAAGTCATTCATCTCTCGAGTACTCGGCGCGAATGCACGTGCGGTACTCTCGGATACTGTCCAGTTGAAAGCTTCGCAAGTGAGTACAGGTCGCTCGAAAATGCTGAGAGCGTGGATATTTACCTTCGAGGAATGCACCTCGTAATTCGGTTGCTAAGAGGGAGCCCCTGCGCGAAACTTGGAGGCGAGGCATGGTGTCTGGGATGAATTGGGATTGGCAGAATAGGATTATACTAGTACAGAGCAGCAAATGTGTGGAATTTGACAGCGCGAACACGAAAGCGACGATTAGGCCAAGAAACAGGGGATACTGAATGGATGCTGGTGGTTGGAGACAAGTTTGGTTTGGGGCCGTAGCCGCGCGAACATTGTCACGAACGCGACGTGACTAACGCGTGACACTTGTGGATCGCCAGGCCTGGCCAGTTCTCGGCCACGACTTGTCTTTCCTGCTTTCGCTCACCATCCTCCAAGTTCGATGCCGCGCCTGGGAGCGTGGTCAACGCTCCCAGCCCACAGAAAACTACTCATATGCACAAAACTGAACACTAGCTTCACAGAACTTCCCGTACGGCGTTGGCAACGTCAATGCCTTCGCTTCCATTCAGGTTCCACAACTCCACAATCCGCAGGGGCAGTGTTCGCCTCTGATACCATAACCCACCTCAAGTCCGCCTTCCAGGCTTACGCTGCCTCTATCGCTTGTCCAGATGTCAGCTTAAATACAGCAGCAACGATGAAGTCAAGGGTTGTTCCAGATCTTCTCGCGCACATCCACGAACTCGCACCTCGGACGAGACGCGCCTCTCATGCGATGTACGCCTGGCGGCTACGTCCTGTGTCCGACGAAAGGGCTGCCTCACTCTACGGTTCATCTAACGGGGGCGAGGCTGGTGCGGGCGAGCGTCTGGAGCGCTTATTGGAGCTTGGGAAGTGCGAGAATGTTGTCGTGGTTGTATTCAGATGGTATGGGGGAGTGAAGCTAGGTTCAGATCGCTGGCGATGCATATCCGGTGTCGCGAAGGAGGCTTTGGAACGCGGAGGATTTCTTGTTCCTGCGGGAGGCGACTCACGAGCACCAAGTGGCCAATCTCGTGGTAGCAAACGACACTAGTGGCTTGCCAGTATGTATGGCTCTTTGTATCCCATGCACTGTCGTGGTAAGGATCGCCTGCAGCAGGGCCTGCAGGATTATTTCGGGGCTTACTACTATTTGGGACCAGCCGTACGCCACTAAGGAAACTCGCAACGAGTCTTCGGCTCTCAACGTCCCGGCATAACCGATCAATAATACGACCTACTCACTCGAAGGGCGTTTTACGAATGCAGTGGTACCGGGCTGTGGTATCACGCCAGGACCGAGATGACTTGTGTTGTTCTTCGGTCATACAAATTAGGATGCCGTGGGGACAGCCTAACGTGCGTCATATGTATCTCCGAATCTGTTCTACTTGTGGTCGCTCACTATACATGACACACAATAGTTGACTTTATACGAAGGTTGTAGACGGTGATCCACAATGGAGGGTATTCTTGAGACCGGTTCACCAGGTCAATCTGCATCACGCTCTCTGGTATGTTGGACAGCCCAACAGTATTACTGTGAAATCTCCGGGTTTTCCATCGGCTGCGGCGCCGGCAGCGCAACCGTACAGGTATCGCCTCCTGCGCGTCAGACTCGCTTAGACACAGGTGCCATGGCGCACGATCTCTCATATTCCCCCATTCTCCAGCCGAAACGGATTTGCCTACCATGTAATGCTGCAGCAAAGTGCTCGTGAAGGCGTTGGCTACTTCTAGACAGTGGCCATTCAAGGACATGACAATCCAGGATCCTCACCGGCCGTCCTATGCAAGCAGTGAAAATCGAATGAGGAGGGCATCGGGCGCTAATCTCGCCTTCGTTGATGCACCGGGCGACCCGGATTGCCAATGTTGTTAGCCTCGCATTTGTGTGTACATGATACCCGATGCTAGCTAGGCGGTGCACAAGGTACGTCCGATTCCTCTTTAAATGCTGGCCTGACGGATGAACCTTCGCTATTCCTCCCTTCCTCCCTAGAACCCTTTTAATTCTGACTCTCGCAAGAGTCTCTGAGGACGCCGTTTCCGTTTCGTTTCTGCCATGGCGTTTCTCAACCTCTTCTTACCATTCCTTCTGGCCAGTCTTGTCTGCGCCATCGCGCCCCCAGCTTTCCGACCCAAATCTGGTATGCACAAGATCAATGTGGACTCTGTGGAGGTCTCGCACAGGACCAGCGGTGCGAAGCTGCTGCCCCTCAATACGACGTACTACTTCGATCAACTCATCGACCACGACAATCCATCGCTGGGAACTTTCAAGCAACGTTACTATTTCGGATACCATTATTACGAACCCGGTGAGTGAGTTCCGTGATCTAAACGTTCTTAACGCTGAAGGTGCGCAGGTGGTCCAATCCTTCTGATGAACGTCGGCGAGCAGAATGCGGATGGTGAGTAGAGCCGGGTCGTTTCAGGACTCACTTATGACAGGGCTGATTGCGGCTCTGCAGGTTTCTGGACCTATCTGACAAACGAGACCATCACTGGCAAGCTGGCCGCAGAATATAATGGTGCCGTGGTCGTTCTCGAGCACCGATTCTTCGGCGAATCCAATCCGTACCCCGACCTCTCCGTGAAGAGTTTCAGGGTACACACGATCCAGCAGGCTATCGACGACCACGAGTACTTCGTAAAGAATGTTCGTCTTCCGATGCCGGGTGGAGACCAGGTTTCCGGCCCAGACAAAGCGCCATGGGTCTTGTTTGGCGGCAGCTATCCCGGTGCTTTGACTAGCTACACCATGCAGAAGTGAGGATTCACGAGCTGCTTTGTTGACCTCGGATCTGAATTATCTGTTTCTTTATAGCAAGCCGGGGCTATTCTATGCTGGGTATGCCTCCTCAGCGGTCGTGCAAGCCATAGCGTACGTCAAGCGATCTTTCTCACATAATACGTAGCTCATCTCGGTTTGCAGAGATTACTGGAGATACTACGAGCCTATTCGCCAGAACATGGCCAAGAACTGCTCTGCCGACGTGCAAGCAGTGATCAGCTACATGGACCAAGTCCTCACATCGAATGACTCCTCCAAGATCCAAGCGTTTAAGGCGACGTTTGGCCTAGAAGACTTGACGCACAATGACGACGTCGCATCGGCCGGTATGTGCATATGTCCCGTCATGCTTGTAGATAATCTCACGACGTGTATCGTAGTTTCTCAGATAATTGGGTCGTGGCAGGAGCTGACCCTTACTGCCGGTGCTGGCAGCACCTGGTTCCAGTTCTGCGACGCCCTTGAGGTAAAGGACGTGAAGGTCGCGGGTCCTAACGGATGGGGCCTCGAGAATGCCTTGGCGGCCTGGGGTTCCTACTATAAGACCACCTATCTCAGCCCTAGTGAGTAGGGCAGATCACTTGCCATGAGTCGGGTGCTGAAGCGAAAACAGCCTGCGGCGGAGCGACAGACAGCAAGGACATAGCGTGAGCCGGAATCCTCCCGCATCTCGATATAAAGGGCTTGTGCACTGATTCGTCATGGACTCGTGGTTAGAGCGTGCCTCGACACACACGACACGAGTAACCCGGCATGGACCAACACTACGGTCAACAACGCGGGAAGGTCCTGGGAATGGCTTGTGTATGTCGTTATAAAACCATTGCATGAGACTCGGGCAACGCTCACACATCATCTGTCACTCCAGGTGCACTCAGTTCGGCTTCTGGCAAGGTGGCGCGCCAGAAGATCAACCTACCATCGTATCGCGTCTTGTCAATACTGCCTACTATCAGGTCGGTGTTTAACTGCCTTCACCCCTACTCCTCCCATGCGGAATGCGTACTAACGAGATTATGACATAGCGGCAATGTGTGAACTACTTTCCCGAGGCCTTCAGCTCGCCACCTGTCGTCTTCCTAGACGCTCTCAATGTCAACAAGCTTTACGGAGGCTGGAACACGACTACTGAGCGGCTGTTCTTCCTGAACGGCATCCGTACGTGTATATCGTTCCCGAGTTGGTGCACGTTCTCACTAATCTTCGCATCTTCACAGGTGATCCATGGCGCGAGGCGACCGTCGCGGCGGATGATACAACTAGCCCGGGATCGGATCTCCAGCCACATCTACTGGGTGACGGATATCATTGCTCCGACATGCTGATCTCGGAGGGGATATCGAGCCCGGCGGTGCTTAAGGTGCAGAATACGGTGGTGGAATATCTTGGTAAGTGGCTTGCGGAATGGAAGCCATCGTCAGCGTGAAGGTCCCGGGGGTTCCGTTGGAGTCCCCGGTGATTGGCACTCGGAATGTGAACGCGTATATATACACTTGCAACGACTCGACTCGGGGTTATCTAATATTTCCATGTCTACGCTGGCCAGGGTAATTCATATGACTGCGATCGACGCAGGCGCCATTGCTCCCGTTCTGCCCACTTTTCCCAATGATGTCTTGACTCCGTCTTCTTCACGAGCAGAGCGCGGTCCTCTAACCACTCTTCAGGCACCATGCAACCACAGTATACAGGAGACCCTGTCACGACAAATGATGGTCTCGTCAGCTAATGCTGAGCAAAGGAGGCACATCCAACGTACTTTGGCATACATCACTCCTGAAGTTGACCCGGTCCAGCTCATAGCAGGATAATATGAGTTCGGGGTAAGTTTTCATATCCAGGACTTCGTCGGCGTTCCCTACGACTAGACACTTCTGGCCTGTGTGGGCTTTTCCCCAACTGATGATTGTGCCGCGGAGCTTGCCGTTTGGCTGTCGGCACACGATGACATGGCTCTCATCCCAGGCCGTGAAGTTTTCATTATAGACCACGCCGAGCTCTTGATGAAGAGCGAGTAAACCCATTGAGGAGCGATTTCCTACAACATATTCCCAGAATAAGTAGCATTCCGAGTCACGGCCGAATTCTGTTTCCTCACCTGAAGTACAAGGGAAATTCGACGATCGAATATGGACCTCGATCAACAGACACGCCGCAGTCCTCCGTCACCAGCACGGCTGCTTCGCCATCGTAGTAGCTGTAGCCAGTGTACAGGCCGTATATGAAGGGAACGAATGGGCCCTGTAGGCTCTGGAGGTGGCCATGGTACATCCGTCCGTCCGCCCGGAGCTTGGCCGAGTACGATCTACCCAATGCGATTTGGCAGACCACCGTGAGGGACTCATTCGTACTCTCGTTGCGCATGGTTGTGCGGTACACCCGTTTCATGAGCAGCGTCGTGGACTCCGTGATGCACTTCAAGATACGGGCAGTGATGGTATAGGTCACAGAGCCCGAAGTGTTGGTGTCAGATGCTGGATACATCGACTGAAGGGACAGTGTTTCTTCGGTGTGTGTATCATCCTGGATCAACGACGGGAAAGTGGGGGAAAATGAGGGTGCTCATACTGTTGCTCAGCACTGGCACGGGATACGGGTGAGCGAGAGCCAGCAGCGCCGTTGTGAGGAGCGAAGACGAAACTTCATGCTTTGAGGTTTCTGCCAATTGTCGTATCATCAGTGCAATCAATACACGCGTATGGACGGCGTATAATCCGAGTGACTCCGAGACGGTGCCACTGCTAATACTGACGTAATTGTCTTGAGCCCGGAGACATCTGAGGTCACTTAACCAGCGGATTTGCTCGGATCTTCCTGCCCGCGAGCCCTACACCGTGGGCATATGAGCATGGTACACCTCGAACTATCGTGAATTCATGGTGAGAACTGTTTGAATGAGCTCCGCATGTAATCAGTATGTTTCGGAGCTTTGATACATTCAAAAATGGGGATAAGGTTATCTATCTGGAATAATCCGCTTTAGGCCATGCCGACAGTATTTTGTTTGTTCCGGCCAGAGCGGGGGTCGAAATGACTGAGATACTATCGGGAATAAGACTACTGTGGCTTCAGCATGGTACGGTGTGGACCATTTTGAACGTGTTCAAGGGGAAGATGGGTGTACTGCGTTATTCCTTTGTTATATGATCAACAGATAGGTCGCCGCGGTTGTTAAAGTATGTCCCGGTTCGGGGCACGTTGAATACATAGTGAATGTGGTTTCAAATGAGATTACCGTACTTTGCTCTAGTGAACTACGTCACCATACAAAGACCATACTGTCAGCTGCGGACTACCTTGAGACTATGTTGAATACATGCAAATCAACACATGTTTTCCGCATGTCCTTACATTGTTCTTGCCGATCGTTGTCGGAGTTTCATTGGTTGACCACTCACTATGTATTCAACGTGTCCCGAACCGGGACATACTTTAATGGTCGGGGTGAACTATCTGTTGACCATATAACAAAGGAGTAGCATGATACACCCGTCTTCCCCTTGAACACGTTCAAAATGGTCCACACCGTACCATGCTGAAGCCACAGGAGTCCCATTCCCGATAAAATCTCAATCGTTTCGACTCCCGCACTAGCCGGAACAAACAAAATACTTTCGGCATGGCCTGATCCGGATTATTTTGGATGAACAGTGTTTACCCCATATTGAATGTTTTCAAGCTCCGAAACATAGTAACTACATGCGGAGTCCATACAAACAATTACCACCATGAATTCACGATGGTTCGAGGTGTACCATGCTCATATGCCCACGGTGCTATGTCCCGGCGTCGCGTTGGCGGTAGGGTGGCCTTCGAGGAACGAAGGGCTCTCCTGATGAGACGTCCGAGTCACCGGCTATCGCGGAAAAAAGCCTTCGGTTCGCAATATGCTCTGAATGTTATACAAGCTCGAACTCCGTAGCTGTAACGGGAGACCGCTCTGCATCCGAGGCTAACTTCCACGCGTTCTCCGGGCTATAAGTGCGGAAGTGTCCGACCCTCTGGAACACTCTACGCTTCTTGCGCTTTGACTTTGCGCCTCCACGGATGCTCGGTATAGTATCGGGAACTAGCAATAGGCCTTCGCATTGTTTGAAACCACCGTCATGCAGGAAGCGCTTCAGGACCGGAACCGCCCACAGCTCCTTGGAGTTGACGGTGTCATCGAAGTCGTAAGATGGTTCCACTTGCACTATGAGAATGTCAATGAACACGTTCATGCAGACTTTCAACGTACGCGTTTGGCGGGGCCCTACTAGAATACGTGTAGTATATCTGTACGCACCTCGAGTTGATCCTAATTGCAGGTGAACTATTGCAAGCGGAGATTCCTGCCCTGATGCACACGCAAACAGGCGTCCTCGGAGGATGAGCGATCCATCAGAGACAGGCCCAAAAGGTAACTTCTTGCTCTGCGCGGCGACCTTGCAATCGATAACCTCCACCAATGCTTCCGCTGAAGGATCGAGATAGTCGAATATCATCGACACTTCTCCATCCACAGATGCCCAGGACCACGAAGGCGCGCGGTACGCGACTGGGCGAGGAGACCAGCTTGTTCTCTGCCACAGGAGGTCGTGGAAAATGAAGCTGTCGTCCCACAGCCCAGCCACATATTCCGAACCCAGCGCGCAGGCGAACGTCTCTGCGAGGGCCGCACAAGCGACGAGCTTGTCTGATGGGTACGAGAGCGAACGGCTGGAATATTCACGGACGATCCTGCTCCATAGCTGGCGGATGTTCTTCCATTCGTATGAGTAACGCTCGATCCGTGGCTGGGGGTAGAAGGCGACGCCGGGTAATCGGGGCACGTCTAGGGAGTCGTTGTGAGGGGCTCCGTTGATGTTCCGAGTCGTTGTTTGACACCTGAGTTGGACGGTCGAATCGCTGAAGACAAGGCAGCGCGTTGATAGCAACGTCTCCTGCAAGCACCATGCTCGTCGGCCGGTGTAGCCACCAGTAAGACTGTCGATAGTTGTTAATCCATTGTTACGAACCCGCCACGATGCGACATTGTACGAGCCGTACCTGGTGCGAGGATCCTGAAGAGGTCGCTTGACACTGTGAGAGATGTACAGGGTTCCGATCTCTGCTTGCTCGCCGTGGCCGCGAGGGTAGAAAAATGGCAACGGTAGTCCGGAATCAGAGAGTGACTGAGCCTGGAGAAAGCCATCTGTGGCCTTCTCTGCACTAGCAGCATCGATGGTGAGGTATGCATGGCGATATATGTCGCGCATAGAGGCCAGCTCTCGGCGTTTGTCCTCTGGTGAGTCCTGAATGATGCACAGACCGTCAGTCCACAGGTATTGGATCTGGAGCGTGTGGGCAACGTAGATCGCATCACGGATAGTCTGTGGGAGGGTCTCATTATCTATCCCGTGGCGAATGTAAGAAGATATGTTGGCGCTGGAAGTCTTATGAGGCTGGTCCTCGCCCCACACGTAGCTGAGCGTGACGTAAACGCAAGGGGTCCTCTTCGTGTCGAGGATGCGAGGTCGAAGAGGGTTGGTACAGTCGATGAGTCGCCTGGGTGATGGAGCCTTGGGATGGAGGGAAGACCGCTTCCGGCAACTGTCGTGTTGGCGAACGCACCGTTCCAAGCATGCTTTCGCCAGAGCCAGTGCACGTTGGGACTCTACATCGGGAGGATGTGATCCCCGGGGAACGTACTTCGCGATAGGATCAACTGTTACAGATGCCGCTTTAGATTCAGCGATGTAGTTCAACAGCGCTCAGAGACGGCTTGTATGAAACTCACCTAGGTCGGTATACACAAACCCATTCCTCACTTCAACGTTATTGATTATGACCACGAAGTCCCCTTGTCGCGTATTCCCGACCCTGATTCTCATCATCTGGGCGGGCAACCGCAAGGCTTCCTTCGGGCAATGTTTCACAACAAAGAGACACCACTTGCATCTCGATGAAGTGCCAGACAGTAAGTCCTCCGAAGAAATGTCGTAAGCGAATCCGCCTGTGCATGAATGAGCTGGGATAGAAAAGTCCCAGGACCTCTCGATGGGTTGTCCAGATAGACCCAGCCGCTCTCTCAATGGCCCGTTCCAGCAGGTAGAGCAGATCGAGCTCGGGCGAGGCGGCAGTAACATGGACGCAGAAGAAGGGCAGTTTGGTCGCGACAGGACACCTTAGGAGGGACGACGGGCGGCGGCGAGAGAGGTCAACTCTGAGGTGTACATGCTATATACTGGTACATGGACATCAGCAGGGCCGGGCCTATCCCGGATGTGCATCTATTGTGATTGCAAGACACAACCGATTCCATTTGATAGGGGTGTGGTTGGGGATGCATCCGAGCACTCAGGACTATGGTGTCGTGCCTGAAAACATAGATCGTGAATCCTTGGAAGTCTTCACAGTGGGCAAATCGAGAGCCCGGATAGGTCTCGTTCACTGCAAGCCAGATAGCCACCGCCCATTTACAGCATTTGGTGGATGGAACTCACAGTTGTCTACATTGTGGTTTCGCGTTAGAATACGGTCATGATTGGAAGCGCCGTATCTGTCGTGAAGTTAGATCAGAGGTGCAGTCGGCCGTGTCAATGAGGCACACTCACGTTGAACGGTGTGGCCTTTCTCAAGCGGGTCACTAGCATAACCGGTTATTATGTGTCCCTGCACACACGCCGGACGCATAAAGGAGAGCGAGCACTTGGAGTCGGAGTCTCGGACTCGGCCCGGGAGCCTCGGAGGCGGAGTCTCGGGCTTGGTGATATCCGCGCTGACGTATGGGGCAGTGGGCGACCATAGGTTACTGCTCCGACAGTGTGTACCTCTACCTATTTCCATGCATGCTTTGTGCCGCGGTGATAGCTGTCAACGTTGCGCATAGATAGCTGACTAGTGGTAGCCTGAGCCGGGACCTCCAGAGTGAGGAAGTGAGGATGGGTAATCGATCGCTCTGTCGTAGGATAGTCGAGCATTCACGTAGTTCGATGAGTGATCTTGATGTTGTGTGCAGATAGTTTGAGGGCTCCGGAGAGGAGAGGCTTAAACTTTGAACGAAGAGCGAGGAGTAACCGGAATAGAAAAAGCGCCCATAATCTAGACGCCACGTTGACGCCTAACCCAATCAAGCGCCCATGTGTAGTAGTACTCTTCCACCGAGTCCAAGTAACTCTCCACTACTACCGCTTTCAGGCCGCTCCTTTGTAGTATGTGCAATAGCACTGGTAGGCACTGACGTCGTTAGCGGATGCACCAGACTCACATTCCCTCCTTTCCATGCTGCATAGTTGTACGACATCCATCGTACGGACGCTCCTCTTTAGAGCTACTCCATTGAGCTGTCATAGATACTCCCCCGGATGCTGTTCTGCGCATTGCGCCATTGAACTTTGTTTCACCGCCACACGTGCGCCCAGGCCTCACGGGTCTCGTTCATCGACAGAGCACAAACTCCCTGATAGCTTGAGGACCCACGCTGGTGACTGCCATCGGAGAGTAGTTCAGAAGTACTATGGATCCCAGAACGGCCCCAGTCCATTTTGGAGCGAGCTGGAGAACATCCTCCTACTTCCAGGTATAGCCACCAATATCAAATATGTCGGCCTTGATACTGCAAACTGACAGTAGACAATGTTGCCGTCGCCGTGGCAGGTACCAGAAGATAGGCCAGTATGCACACTCCATCAAGATTTCCCACTATTTGGTCCTCTGACGGCGCTATTGGGTGTGGACGCTAGAGGCGTCTGGGATAACACTCTGGTAGTACATACCCGGACGGTATCCCGACATTATTCCCGGGCGTCATGATTGGTCGCCAAAGGTTGGTGAAGGAGATGCCGGACTCGTCCCCGGGGGTGGAGGAAGGCAAAAGCACCGGGCACCAACTCAATACTCAAGCACGGGCGGCACTGCTACCGATGCACCGCACTAATGTACGGGCACCGCGATCGGCGGTCCAGAGGCCATCTCCAACATACCCGGTACTGTACTCTATGCTTGATTGACTGGCTGACCGACTGAAATTAGAACTTGCGCTGTCTTCTCCTTCAACTTGTCCACCCGCTCGGATAGCGCTAATGAATGCTGTCCATTCGCAGCAAATATCTGTCGTCTACGATGCGGCCTTAGACGTCCAACGGCGACGATGTGCGACGAGCACGGGTCGCGCTGCGGGTGCGTACACTGCAAACTATCAGTGTCCGTGCCGTACACGGGGCAGCTTGAGCCTATAAAACTCCTAATGGTGTCCTCTTGGCTGATTACTTTTCCCTGGTCCAATCTGCCCAGCTAGCTCACACTATCCGACGGCATAGTCACGCAAAATGTCTCTTAGGTCAGTTCTGCGCTCTATCCGACCCAACCTACTGAATCATGCTGATGTTTTTCTGAAGTCTTGCCGCTGCGTATCCTCCTAACCCTTCGCAATGCGATGACTCGCGCGAACGCACGCCAGACGACATTGATTCGGATGTGCGCAACTTAACACGCACCCCAAGCCCTACCCCTTCCGAAGCTGAGGTGCTCCATCCGAAAAAGAAGAGGCGACCGGGGATTCTTCTGAACCTCCTCAACCCTTCGAATTTGAAGGATCCGAAGGAATTGAGTACGTGGTTCGCCTCGCGTACGACTCCCGCACCGCAGCTGACATTATGACCCCAGTTCGCGCCCTTGTCAGCTTCGCCATCATTGGCCTTGTGGTGCTCTTCATTATCTATCAACAACGGATCGTTGAATGGCTCAGACCGTTTGCGAACTGGATGCGCAGGACACCTGGAGGATGGCTTGTTCCTATCGTCATTCTCATCGTCATGTCCTTCCCGCCCGTACGTCATACATCTGCACCGTTTTACTCACCCTAATGGCTCACTGGGGACCTGTAGCTGTTTGGCCACGAAATCATTGCGGTATTGTGCGGTGACGTGTGGGGCGTGGGCGTCGGGTTTGCTATCGTCGCTGCCGGTACGCTCTTGGGAGAGCTAGCGAACTTTTTGTAAGTCTGCCAGGCTTGGCAGCTACACTTGGGATTATAACGGGCTGACCATGGTGGGACAGCGTTTTTAAGTGGCTTTGCATGTCTCGGGGCAAGAAGTGGGAGCTGAAAAGACTGCAATATGCACTCCTCGCTGAGGTCGTTCGACAAGGAGGCTTCAAGGTTGCGGTCATTGTCCGCCTGTCCGCTATTCCTGGCCACTGTATGTCGCTTCTTATTGGGCCGCTATAGTCTCACTGATGCATTTCTGCAGTAACTACCGCTATATTCGCATTGTGTGGTATGAACGTCTTCGTCTTCCTCGGTGCTGCCATTCTCTCCTTGCCGAAGCAACTCGTGACCGTCTATCTCGGTGTTGCGCAGAGCGGAGGTAGACATTCTGCCCACACTGGACACTGGACGCTATACTCACCCAGAATGTCTCTTAGCTACGATTAGTTCGAGGACAAAGATTGTGAAGACTGTGATCATCGCACTTACCGTGATCCTCACGATGTTCGCGATGCATTACATCAGGGCGCGTACGGACAAAGTGAGGGAAGTTGTAATCTACCGCCGCAGAAAAGCGAGGTACGCACCAGCTCTTGTTCTCTATGCACCTGTTTGCTCACTAGCTCTACGTCTATCGTCCCGCTGGGCAACAACAGACAAGCTAAGCTCAGAGTGGCGGCAGGCTTGGATACGGACCCCGAAGTTGGACTCGAATTCGACCCCACTGGTCGCACTTCAGATGCATCTGTGCCAATTGCGGAGCCTGTCAAGCTCGACGTCACCCCCCTCCAAGCCCCTCACCCGCAGTACGCCTCGTCATCGCAACAGCCCCCCACATATGAATACGCGCTCGCTGCTCCTTCTTACAGCCATGCGCAACCCGTCGCGAGCGGTACGTGGCAACTCGAGGAGCATCCGCCTGAAATTCCCGAGCTCGGGTACAGCGGACGTGGGCGGACCTTGTCCAGGTCGCCTCGGCCTTCTCCCGTGCCGTACGGGTCTGCAGAGGGCGAGGTGTCGGACCAGTTGCCTTTTGGACGAGACAAAGGTACGGGAAATGGATCTAAGGACTAGTCTGCATAGTACCCTATTACTACCGCAAAGAATTCCGACTTGCGGCATGAGCTCGGACGCATAGATACAACTTAGGAGATATATATCATAATGACTTCTTTCTTTCCTTGATCAGAGCCCGATGAGACAACACCGACTATATAAGTAAGACCAATTAGCTCACCAAATGCCGTACGCTACACAAGCTCGAACTCCGTAGCTGTAACAAGAGACCACCTCAAATCCCAACCCAACTTCCATGCGTTCTCCGGGTTGTAAGTCCGAAAGTGTCCAACCCTCTGGAATACTCCGCGCCTCTTGCGCTTTGACTTTGCGTCTCCACGGACATCCGGTGCAGTATCGGGGGCAATGAGGAGACCTTCGCACCGTTCGAAGCTGCCGTCGTCCAGGATGTGCCTTTGTATCGGAACCGCCCACAGCTCCTTTGAGTGGGCAGCGTCCTCGAAGTCATAAAACGGATCCACCTGCACTATGCGAATGTCAACAAACAGGTTCGTACGATGGTTAAAGGGATGCGCTCTGGACGTCACGGTCGCCGCTTGATTGGTGAGATTGTACATACCTCGGTTTGACCCTAATTGCAGGTGAAGTGTTGTAAACGGAGAGTTTTGCCCTGAGGCGCATGCATATAGGCGTCCTCGTAGAATGAGCGACCCGTCGGAGACAGGCCCGAAAGGAAACTTCTTGCTCTGCGCCGTGACCCTGCAGTCGATGACTTCCGCCAACGCTTCCAACGAGGGATCCAGATAGTCGATGAGCATCGACACTTCCCCATCCACAGAAGCCCAGGACCACGAAGGCGCGCGGTACGCGACCGGGCGAGGAGACCAGCTTGTTACCTGCCACAGGAGGTCGTGAAAGATGAAGCCGTCGTCCCACAGCCCAGCAACATAGCACGAACCCAGCGCGAATGCAAACGTCTCTGCGAGAGCCGCGCACGCGACGAGCTTGTCCGATGGGCACGAGAGCGAGCGGCGGGAATATTCGCGGACGATCTTGCTCCAGATTTGGCGGATTTCCGTCCATTCATCTGAGTATCGCTTGATCCGTGGCTGGCGGAGGAAGACGGCATCGGGCAACCGGGGCACATCTAGGGAGTGGGTGTGAGGGGCTCCGCCAACGTTCTGGCTCGTCGTCTGACACCTGAGATGGACGGTCAGATCGCTGAAGACGAGGCAGCGGGTCGACAGTAGTGTTTCCTGTAAACACCATGCTCGTCGGCCAGTGTAGCCGCGGCGGCGGTCAGTCAGATTAGAGACGGCTGACACCTTATCGTTGCGAAGCCGCCGCAGTGTGCCCTCTTGCGAGCCATGTCCGGTTGTGGTGCCCGCGCCAGAACCCCGATGAGGTCGTTTGATGCTGCATGAGATGTAGAGAGTTCCGATTTCTGCTTGCTCTCCGGAGCCGCGGAGGTTGGGGAATGGCAATGCGAGCTCAGGATCATCATAGAGCGGTCGATTCTGGAGGAAGCCATCGGTGACTTTCCTGGCACTAGCGGCGTCGATCGTGAGGTATGCATGGCGATAAATGTCGCGCATGGAGGCCAATTCTCGGCGTTTGTCCTTTTGAGAGTCTTGGATGATGCAGAGGCCGTCAACCCATAGGTAAGTGATCCCGAGCGTGTGCGTGACGTGGATTGCATCGCGAATGGTCTGCGGGAGGGTTTCGGGATCTATCCCGCGGCGAATGTACGAAGATATGTTGGCTTTCGATAGTCTGTAAGGCTGGTCCTCGCCCCCCGACACGTAGCTAAGCGCGACGTAGATACGATGTGTGCCTTTCGCAGCGATGATACGAGGTCGGAGGGGATTGGTGCAGTCGATTAGTCGCCTCGGTGCGGTAGCCTTGGAATGCTGGGCAGCCCTTTGCTGGCAACCGTCGTGTCCGTGGACGCACTGCTCCAAGGATGCTTTTGCTAGAGCTAACGTACGCTGGAAGCCTACATCGGGAAGAGGAGGTCCTGGGGGAGCGTAGCTTGCGACGGAATGGACTAATACAGATTCCATGACTGGTTCAGTGATGATGTTAAACGATCAGACACTCACCGAAATCGGTATACACGATGCCATTCTCCACCTCGACCTCGTTCACTACGACTACAAAGTCCCCTTGTCGCGTATTTCCGACCCTAATATTGATCGTCTGGAAGGGCCACAGCAAGGCATCCTTCGGGCAACGCTCCACAATAAAGAGACAGAACTTGCAGCTAGATGAAGCACCGGATAGCAATTGTCCCGATAAGATCTCGTAAGCGGCTCCTCCCATGTATGAAAAAGCTAAGGTAAAATCATCCCGGGACTTCTCGATAGGTTGCCTAGAAATACCCAGCCGTTCCTTCAACGGCCCGTTCCAGCAGGTAGGACAGATAGAGCTTGGGGGAGACGGCAACAGCATGTGCGCGAAATCAAGCAAGTAGGGTGGTCGAATGGTCGCGACAACTTGACAGCCCCAAGAGGAGGACGTGTAGCAAGAGAGGTCTGCTCTCAGGTTGATCGACAAAGGGAGTTAAGACTATATACGCCGGCCCTCGACTAAGTCATGGACATCAGCACTGGCAGCATCCGAGTCGGGCCTTCGTGAAGCGTGCTGCGCCCGTCCCAAATGTGCATTTATTACGAGACACAACCGCTTCCATTTGATAGGTATGCGGTTGTGGATGGCAGCGTGCCCGGGAAGGTAGGTGACGGGTCCTTGGAAGCAATTTCTAGTCATAGTTTGCGGACAGCTGGCTATGCGATGCACTGACCTGGGCTTCAGGGCGGTGCTGGATGGACATCAGTGCGGCTCGATCAATCAGGGAGTGTACGCTACCTTAGAACATCATGGTATCTTTGTTAGCGTCGCACGGGTTGACCTATGGCTCGGTGATACTCATAGGGGAATTGTTCCCTGACAGTCACCGAGAGCAAAGGACGGTTGGCTGCAACCTGTCGTGAGCTCGGCGAAGTGTATGAGATCCTCGTTTCCTTGCTGAAACCATGTTACGGCAGTTGGACGAGCACGCGCAGAGAGCTGAGGAGTAGTCGCATGACAACGACTTGTATGACGAGAAAGTTGGAATGGCTTGAGACTGGCTTGAGAGTTGAGAGACAAAGCCAAAAACGATACAGACCTCTACTTACCCCTACGCGTCATTGAAGCGCCTATGCATACGGCCCTCGAAGTCGCTCTCCCGGGAAAATTCGGACGGGTCACTTGACTAAGGCTTTTTGCGGATAGTAGTGCTATTCGCTAGTACCCGCAACAGTACGATTACTAGGATTGTTCATTGCATGACACCGTAGTACAGTTCTCCCAAACAATATTTACACAAGAGTCAACTCCATTGGGTGGTCCGTAATACCAGACCAGAAGGGCTCCCACTTGCCATCTCGTTCTAGTCTCTCTCTATCCTTCAGGGCCGTCTCAAAGTACCCGACTCTCCTGAAGGCCTTCGTCCCCATGTTCCTTCCGAGCCCGGACTCGGAGCCCTCGCTGATCTCCAGCTTGGCATGGGGAACTAGAAGCAGACCCATGTAAGTGTGCGGCCCGCCTTTTCGCTGCAAAAGAACAGCCCACAGGCCGTCTTCGCAAGTGTCTTCATCGCAATCAAATTGCGAATCAAGCTGCACTGTGGGGGCAATGAGTTCGGGTCGGGCGAGCATCTCTGATGGCGGAGCACACCTCGGATAGATCCTCGTACCAAGGACACTTGATCACGACTTGATCCTTGACTTGGCTCTGTCTCGCACGCAAACATGGGTGCTCGAAGGACAAGTTTGCCTTCAGCAAGCAAAGGAGACGCGTCGGCTTGCGCCGTGGTCGTGCAGCTGATCACTGTCGCAACAGCTTGTGCAGGGCGTTTCTTGTTGGATGCCCTCAGCGGATAGTAGGCTACTCCGGGGCCCACTGGATCCAGCAAGGATGCCCACGACCATGAGGGCGCAAGGGACGGCGTAGGGCGAGCACGCGTCGGCCATTCGCAAGACCACAGGAGGTCGTCGATGAGGAGGTCGTCGTTCCACATGCCGGCCACGTAGTCTGAGCCTAAGCCTTGCGCGAACGCCTGAGCGAGGCCTGCACATGCGGCGAGTATGTCCGAAGAGTACGATAGCAGGCGTCGAGAATAGTCTTCCACAACGTTGTGCCATTGCTGGCGGATGTCGATCCATTCGTCCGAGTAACGCTCGGTGCGCCGGTCAGGGTGGAAGACGAGGCCAGGCAATCGAGGGATGTCGTGTGCACCGTAGTGAATAGCGCCGCCGATGTTCTGGGTACTCGTCTGGCACCTGAGCTGGATCGTCCATTCGGTGAAGACAAGGGAGCGAGTCGACAACAGCGTCTCCTGCAAGCACCATGCGCGCCGGCCAGTGTGGTTGCTGGCGGCGTGCACGTTGTCTGTCATGACGTCCTCGTAACGCCATCCATGCCGGAAATGGACCATGATGCTCCCGAGCTCCACCAGCTGGTTCGCAGGACCTCTCGGGCAGATGAACGGGAGAGTGAGGTCGGGACGCAAAGGCGACCGATCTTGGAGGAACCCGTCGGAGGCTTTCTCCGCACTAGCGGCGTCAATCGTGAGATACGCATAACGATAGACTTCACACATGGAGACCAGCTCGCGATGCTTGTCCTGCGGCGAGTCTTGAATGATGCAGAGACTGTCGGTCCAGAGGAAGTCGATGCCAAGTCGATGCGTGACATGAATCGCGTCGCGGATCGTCTGGGGAAGCATGGTCGGATCTATGCCATCCGTCATGTAGGAAGACAAACATGCAACAGTAGTCCGATGAGGCTGGCTCCCACCCCATACGTAACTCAGTGCAACGTAGGTGCAGAATGTACCCCTCGTGTAGATGATACGGGGACGCCGCGGATCCCTGCAGTCAATAAGGCGGGTCGGGGAAGGTGGCTCAGAGGTATTGACGTGATCCCTTGGCTCTGTTGAGATCTGCCGAGTTCTGAGAGAAATGAGCTGGTTGTAACGCTCGGAGAGCGGACGATGGAGATTGCTCACTCGAGCGGCCCAGCGCGCGCGTTGCGATCGCTGTCGGATTGAGTTGATCCCGGGAGATGGAGGGGTCGGACACGCGGTGCTACAGCTGGTAGCTTTGAAAGTGCGAAGAGGATCAGTCAGTAACAAGAGTATGACCAGCAAGTATCGTGTATTGGAAATTACCCTGCAGCGTTCATGTTCGCGCGCACATTGTTCGATGCAAGCCTTCGCCATAGCCAGTGTACAGTGTGACTTCACATCTAGTAGACGAGGCCGTCGGGGAATATATCTTGCAGCAGGATCGTCTGTATCAGGATCGATAAGTTTCAACATCAATCTCGTCAAAGCCCAAACGTGTGCGCTCGCGTAGAGCACGCATACACACACCTGGCGTTGTAGAGACCGCGTAAGCATGAATCCCCACCGAAATATCGTTCACCACTATCCGCATGCTCCACTCCGCCTCCGTGCGCCCAATCCTGATACGCAGTATTCGGCAGGTAGGCCACCAATTCTTCTCGAACTTTGAGGCTCCCTTGCGTCGGAAATCTTTCACCAGCCTCATGCACCATTTGCAGCCAAAGGCCGCGCGGAATAGCAGCGCAGCTGGGGAGATGGTATAGGTGTATCCTCCGGTCCACGAAGTGTCCCATGCGCCATTAGTCCACCGAGAGTGGCTTTCGAGGGGATCTTTCAAAAGTCCCAGTTGTGCAGCGAAGGGGCCGCGCCAACATTCGGGGCATATAGAGGACGGCCGATGTGGTAATGCCATGTTACTGAGTGCGGTAGAAGATAGAGGACCGCTAAATTCAGGGCGCTGATGGACCGTGAGGATGTCGAGTGGTCGTGGCAAGACAGCCGACTCACAGAATGGCTGGTGGAAGGAGCGAGTGAAATTGTAGGCGCTGCGGAACCTCTGGTATATGAGAACACGGGTGAGGGCTACGCGTTTGGAGGAATTCGAAGTGAGGAGGTTGTTGCCTTCCGTGCTCGGAAGCATGTCAGATGATGGGCCTTGCGTTGTCCTGCATGTACCTCCTGTCAGACAGGTTGACGGAGAACCGTTATGTATCGGATTACCCTGATCCTGGTATTCATCGAGCACTGTACAAGACACTCAAGCGAACGCCCTGGATCGCATCCGATAGGAGGGCTAGTACCAACCGGATTACACATGGGGACAAAAAATCAATGAAAGAAAGAAGACATACCACGCGGGATTCAGCGACCACAAGGCGAACTTTGCCGCCCCATCGAGCCCATATATTGGCATCGTTTACGAGGAAGCGCGCGCGACGGAAGGGCATGGTCATGCGTGCACCTGCAGGAAACCTTGACCACATGCCCTGTCAAAAGGCATTAAGAAGACGGGTCATCCCATCCGAAAACTCCATGATATCAATCGGAGGCGAGAGTGGAAGAAAGGACGACCTCAGGTAAGGACTCCAGGATCGACTCGGAGCGAGGGGCCGTAACGTCTGTATGCAGGCTGTAGGAAGCTAAAGAAAGGAGTCAATGATGTCAATGCATACGAGAATGATATTCCCTACAAGTCATCTCAAGGACCGTCGACGTGACATTGCCATAGAGCCGTACTGCAATCTGTGCACGATCATGGTGGTCGAGCGCAAAGGGACACACAAGCGCTTAATGGTCATGTTAACGGGCGCTAACCAGGAGGAGGAGGGCTATCCCGGCCGCGTTTCTTGGCACTTTCAGGTACACACACAACGATGTCTACGTCGATACTCTGCGGCCAGAAAACGTACCAATATACGGATATCCCGGCGTATTACCTGAGAAGACGGTTCGTACGCAGAGAGAACCCGCAGTACCACTACTAGCCTGTGGAAAACTCTATCGCGAATAGTGACAAGCGTAGTATGCTAGTATAGTACTAGGGCGTACGTTCTATGCAGCAGTGCGACTGGCCTAACCAGCTCTATACCCCAAGTGGAACTGTGTAAAGTAAGCCACGAGCTGTTCCTAATCATGCTGTATACCTCCCATGATAGATCATTTAGTAGCTGATTGCACATCAGACAAACAGAGCGCAGAATCTACTGTGCTTCTGAGCACAATTATACAATTATGACATTCGTAGATGTATCGAGCAGCCAGTCATCATCCCACCCTAATTTCCGTGCCTTCTGCTTCCCATCAAGCACGAAGCACCCGACCCTCCTGAAAACCTTCAGGCCGTGATACTCCGCTCGTAGGACGTCGCTGACGGCTGCTGGAGAAGAAAGGAGCAGAAGAATGCCCCAGCACTCCGCCGCTCTATCAGAATCCCCGTCTGTGATCTGCAGTGGAACAGCCCATAGGCATACGTCGCAGGCATCCCGCTCGTTGTCGAAGTACGAGTCAACCCGAACCGACGGGGAGTCATCGAATATGTCTATGCAATGGTTGCTCGAAGACTTAGCACCTCAAGCGAATCTATGTAGGTACGCACCTTGCGTATACCCTGGGACAAGCGAGACTTGGGTCCCCTCTACCTTGCACCTAAACATGCGTGCTTGGAGAACGAGATAGCCACTAGTGACGGGTCCGAGAGGAAATGTGAGGTCTCGCGGGGTGCATGCGCAAGCCACTGATGTCGCCATAGCTCGCGGATTGGGATGCAGACCGACGTAGAACGGATTTGCGTGTTCCACGGATGCCCATGACCACGAAGGCGCGAGATACTCGGTTGAGGTAAGACGCGCTGGTTCGGGAACAAGCCACAGGAGATCGCCGAGGAAATGATCGTCGTTCCAAAGCCCAGCTACGTAATCCGACCCCAGAGCGCGCGCGAACAATTCTGCGAGACCTGCACATGCAACGAGTTTGTCCGATGGGTAGGAGAGCTTGCGGCGAGAATAGTGATTGACAACCTCAAGCCATCGCTCCCGGATCTGGATCCATTGCTCCGAGTAACGCGAGGTCGGCCTATCAAGATAGAAAAGCGCTATGGGCAGGCGGGGAATGTCAAAGGTATCGTCATGCTCAGCTCCGCCGATGTTCTGAGTCAGGGTCTGACACCTGAGCTGCACCGTGTGAGGGGTGAAGACGAGGGTACGGGTTGATAACAGTGTCTCCTGCAGGCACCACGCCCGCTCGCCGGTGCGGAGGTTGCCTTCATTGGTCGTACAGATATCGAGAGACGGGTTCTCGTAGAGCTGGAGACGTCCACAATGCACCAGTGGGTCGACGTCGTCAGCTGGACAGATGAATGGGAGGACGAGATCAGGGCAAAGGGGTGTCCGGTCGTTGAGGAAGCCATCGCTGGCTTTTTCTGCACTGGCAGCGTCAATCGTGAGGTACGCATGGCGGTAGACGTCGCGCATAAAGGCCAGTTCACGATGTTTGTCTTCCGGGGAATCTTGAATAATGCAGAGGCTATCCACCCACAGAAAGTCGATTCCGAGATGGTGGGTGATGTAGATGGCGTCGCGGATAGTCTGTGGGAGTTTTGTTGAGTCGATGCTGCACATGTAGGAAGACAGATTTGCAGCCGTAGTGCGATGAGGCTGGCCCTCAGGGCCCCATACGTAGCTGAGCGCGACGTAGGTGCGGGAGCTTCCCTTGGCCATTATGAGGTGGGGACGATCAAGATCGTGGCAGTTGATGAGGCGGGTCGGTACGGGACGCACAGACGACTGCGGACTCGAATGGGTTGTCATGTCTCTGCGGGGATCTGAAACCCGGGCAAGTAGACGTCTGACAGAATAAGCAATCAACTTCAATACTCGGAGAGAAAGCAGATATGCACAGGCGACTTACTTGAACGTCCCCGACGGTGCAACCGGATCGTGATTGTCGTTTGAAAAGTGAATGGAGCAGGGATTGTGTCCAGATGTCAGTGACTTTGGAGAGGCGTTCACAGAGTGAGCGGCCTTGATATATATAGCAGGTCTTTGACTCAAGACCTGGCAGCTCTGGTGGTTATGGGCGCATCCTTCAATGCATGCTTTGATCATGGACATAGTATGGGGATATACTACGTCTGTGAAGCGAGTCCTTCGGGAGATGTATTTTGCAGCAGGATCGTCTGTGCCCAGGATCACGCCCGTATGAATATAAGTAATGTCGAGACTGAAAGCACTTGACGAAATGAAAACGCACCTGGAGTTGTGGCTACGATGTAACCCGATTTATTTGTAGCAACAATGTTCACGGTGATACTGAGGATCTGGTTGAGTCCCTTTCGTCCGACCCTGATGCAGAATGGATCCTCTGACTCCTTCAGATCTTCTGCCCTGTTCATCTCCCGAATACATTTGACAAGGAACGTACACCACGTGCAACCGAATTCCGCACGCAAAATCAACTTTGAGGGTGAGATAGTGTACTCGTATCCTCCGGTGAGGCCTAATAGGGGCTTTCCGAACAGGCCCAGTCGCGCAGCGAATGGGCCGTTCCAGCAGGAAGGGCAAATGGAGGATGGCCGAGGCGGCAATGCCATGGATGCCATCCCAAGCGAGAGAGACACTGCTCGCAGGGGTTGGTGAATGCACAAAGGCGTGTCGATAGGATGCCTGAACAAGAGGCTAGGACGGAGAGACGGCACTCGAATGTGTAGGGAGGAAATACTCAAGATTTGAAGAAAGAATGTCTGATGCGAACGCTTGACGCAGTCCACACAGTGCGGATTGCTGTGCTCTTCACGACCGAGGAGTCGTCTGCGTAGGACGAGAGGGCAGCCCAACTCCATCAGCTGAGCATGGGAAAGAAACTCTGGGATCGGAATGATCCAGCGCATGACAACGACGTCCAAGTTCAACAGATGGGTATTGAGCGAACCATATAGATTGTGCGGCGCCAGGTAGCAGTACATGGCAGCAAAGGACTGGCGGGTGCCAACCGCGAAAAACACTGGATAACGTACCCATTCTTGCACCGTTCAATTTCTATCGACCGTTCCTCTCGCACCGCGAGATCTGCTCGGACGACAGCGATGAGCCAGCCATCCTGCTTGAGCTATGCTTTATGATCGCTGTGACTGACAAAAGCTTACCTAGTGCCGTCCGCTGCGCATTCCAGGACGCTACCTAATAGCAAGCCTCCGTCTCCCTCAAGATCGACCAGTACTAGGCCAGAAAGAGGCGGTTCGCATCTCATATGGAGATCATGAGCCTATGATGCAAGCTTCGAGGTGCGATAGTGTCACAGAGGTAAATCCTGGTGCAATGCACGGCGAGAGACGTAGGCGACGTGGAGGACGAGGGCAAGTGGCGGTTCAGAGCAGGTTCACGATGCGCATAGGCGCTTACTTGCATGTACAAGGAAGCTTCATGGGCGCCTCCGTCCCTCGCGAAGGCGATCGAACGTGAACGTTGAACAGTTACCACAGTGCATGACATGGCTTTGCGGACTCTTTATCCTTGCTAATTTGACGCTGCTCAACTACTGCTCGATAATAGTTCAAGTGAAACAGTCTCCTCGGGAGGTCCCCGCTTTCAACTCGCGTAGGTACTAGGCTGCGGGGATAACCTGTATGGAGGGCTACGAGTCTCACACGAGCTCGATCTGTGTAGCCGTCTCGAGTGACCGCCCCTCCCAGTCAAGTTTCGTCGCGTCCCTTGACGGTATCTCGAAGTACCCAACCCTCCTGAATACCCGAGGCCTCTCAGCGTATCCGACCTTCCACAGAATCTTGTCCAGGTGCTTGTGCTTTGATCCTGGGACTTCACCAATATCCGGCCTCGCAGATGGCATCAGGAGTAAGCCGCTGTATTTGTAGCCTTCACCGTCGTCTGCACGGACTCGAACTAGCGGTGCGGCCCATAGCTCCTCATCGAGAGTGTCGTCCTCATAATGGAGGTCGAACGACAGCTGCACTGAGAGGATGTCAATCAACGAACTCATGCGACAGCTGTCGTATGGCGCGCGGGCCATTACGCCAAAGAGCGGTACGTACCTTCAGAAGACTCTTTCAACAGGAGAATTTCCTTCGGTCGCACAGGTATAGGGCTCTGTGAGTACGGCGGCAGATTACTTGAGACGACTTCTCGCCCTTTCGTGCACTCGAACAAATGCGTCTGGAGTACGAGGTGTCCACAAGTGACTGGCCCGAGAGGCAATGCATCATCTCGTGGCACTACTATGCATCTGACCACTGCCGCCATTGCTTGCCAACTGCGTATGTCGAGGTGGTAATAGATCGTCGCATCTTCGAAGGTCGCCCACGACCATGAGGGTGCGAGGTACTCCGCGGGACGAGGATGGGAGTGCAGTTGGACATTCCACAGGAGATCGTGGAGGAGGAAGTCGTCGTTCCATAGTCCAGCCGCGTAGTCCGAGCCGAGCGCGCGGGAGAACATCTCTGCGAGGCCGGCGCATGCGACGAGCTTGTCCGACGCGTACGAGAGCTTGCGCCGGGAGTAGTCCTCGATGACGTTGTGCCACCGTTCCCGGATATCGATCCATTCGTCCGAGTAGCGCTCTATCCGTATGTCGGGATGGAGGACCACGTCGGGCAACCGTGGCGTGTCGCCAAGAGCGTTGTGGTCAGCTCCGCCGATGTTCTGGGTCACCGTCTGGCATCTGAGCTGCACCGTCCATGGAGTGAAGATAAGGGACCGGGTCGACAACATGGTCTCCTGTAGGCACCATGCCCGCTGACGGGTGCCGTAGCGGCTATAGCTGTTCGTCAGAATGTCCTGCCCGACGGAACCATCGCCAGTCAATGACCGTGCGTAGATGTGTATACTACCGGTCTCCTTGAGAGAGTTCACTGGGTCTCTGGAGAAACCAAATGGGAGGACAAGCCAAGGGTTCAAGGGCGGTCTGTCTTCAAGGAAGCCGTCGCTAGCCTTCCCCGCACTAGCAGCGTCGATCGTGAGGTATGCATAGAGGTAGACATTGCGCATAGAGACCAGCTCGCGATGTTTGTCCTCAGGAGAGTCTTGAATGATGCAGAGGCTGTCGGCCCACAGGAAATCAATCCCAAGCTCGTGCGTGACCCGGATTGCGTCGCGGAGCGTTTGAGGGAGTACGGCGGGATCTATACCGTCCGTGATGTAGGAAGACAAGTTCGCTTCGCTTGTGCGTTGGGGTTGATCCTCACCCCATACGTAGCTAAGTGCGACGTAGAAGCGGGGTATGCCCTTAGTAAGGATGATGCGCGGGCGCTGAGGACACCTGCAGTCAATCAGACGGGTTGGCGCAAACTCTGGAAGCTCTGGGAACGCCAAACGGAAGAGCCTGCAAAGCAAACGATCAGTATCGATGTTCCGGAGAGCGCATATATTAAAGACAAAATGCTGCTCACTCAAGCATATGCGGGGGCGCAATGTCATCGCCGCTATCATTAATGGGGGCTTGCAAGGATTCGAGACTTGGTCTGGAGGCCAATGCCTTTGTGAGGAGGAAGAGTAAGCAGCATTATCCCGGAAAGATGGTAAACACCTGTATACGTACCTTGCAGCGCTCATGCTCTCGGGTACATTGTGCGATGCATGCCTTCGCCAAGCTCAATGTACGTTTGGACCCCACATCGGGTAGGCGAGGCCTTCGCGGAATCCATCTCGCAGCAGGATCATCTACGTCCGAGTGTCAGCCGGCTCTAATCGCGATGTTGGTTGTGAACGAACCTAGACTTGTGGATACCGCGTACCCCCAGCTATTTGTCTCGAGGCCATCCACTACAACGCGTAAGATCCATTCCTCCCTCATGCGCCCGATCCTGATACGCATAGTGCCACGAACAACCCATTGTACATCCTCCAAGTCCTGCTTTGTGTACCCGCATCGCTGCACGACGAAATCACACCATTTACAGCCAGAGGCGGCGCTCGACAATAGCTCTGCCGGAGGGATATCGTAGACATACCCGCCGCTCCATAACCAACGCTTGGCGATTTCGTCCCAGCGCTTCTGCATCGGCTTCCCCAGAAGGCCCAGGTGCGCAGAGACGGGGCCATCGGAGCAGGCAGGACAGACGGAGGATGGCCCGGTCCAAGGCGTTAATGTCATGGATGCGAAGGTCGAAGGTGTAGATGTGCGAACGAAATGTGATCGCAGCAGCGGTACAGAGTCTGTGGTGGTAAAAGAGAGGGTTCAAATGCTGTTCCATGCAACATCGACTGTAATATGTACCTACCTCAATGATCTATCAGGCGAAATCGTCACGCAGAGCGCAACAGGCTGTGCATGTGGATGGTGAGAGAACAACGATTTTGCAACGAAGTGCTGCGAACATCTTCTGTGTCGCCATGAGATATCGATATGACAGAGCGACCAACTGTCATATAGGTTTGCATTGCCATGGTGTTGTGCGGGGCCTTGGCCGCCACTTGTGCCGAGCAACTTGGATCAGCGCAGTTGCATATGCCGATCATTTGAGCAACTTCGGTGTGCGAGGCCGTCAATCAGTTTCTCAAGGTACACCTATGTCACGGTGAGCTTTCCTAGATCGTACTACCAAGATTGCAGATCGCGTGAAGGACGAGAGAACCACTTGCTCGTCGAAAGTCAGCTATACACAAGCGCTTGGTATGATGCGACACTGCAAACGACGTATACGGGCGCTTCGATCTTCGCCAGTCGGACGAGATCACACGATCACGAACTGCGTAGCTGTCTTGAGGGACCACTCTCCATCCCATCCTAGTTTCCGTAAATCATCCTTCTTGTAGACGTAGAAGTATCCGACTCGCGCGTAAACCTTCGAACTCGTGTTGTCCATTCCTAGAGGTTGACCGACATTGGGCGCCGAAAAGAGACGCAGCAGTATTCCGCTGGCGTCTAGCCCGTTCATGCCATGACCCATATGCAACGGAGCGGCCCATAGGCCGTCGTTATGGGTCTCGCCATCGCAGTCAAACGCAGAATACACCTGTACTGAGAGGCCGTCAACATGCGATGGATGCTCCAACCCGGAGGCGTGCAGTCGGGGCCGGATCACCTCCATGCGCCCGTACATTCTACATACCTCGAGCGGACTCAGTGACTAGGATCACCTCGGGATCCCGATCTTCCTTGTTTCCCTTGACCTCGCATCGTAATAGGTGTGCTTGGAGAACAAGTTCTCCACTAGCGACGGGCCCAAGAGGGAACATGGGGTATTGCGGGGTAGCCTTGCAACTGACGACCGCTGCCACAAGCCGTGACTCGGGCGATAGGTGGAGATATTCTATCTCCGAGTGGTCTATAGAGGCCCATGACCACGAAGGACCGAGGTACACTGTCGGACGAGGGCGCGGCGAGATGGCTGACCAGAGTAGGTCGAACAGTAGAAAATCGTCGTTCCAGAGTCCAGCGACGTACTCCGAACCCAAGGCGAAGGCGAACATCTCTGCGAGACCAGCACATGCGACAAGCCTGTCTGATGGGTATGAGAGCTTGCGACGAGAATAGTCTTCGACGACTCGGTGCCATCTATGGCGAATGTCGACCCATTCGTCTGAGTAACGTTCGACCTGCCAGTCGGAATGGAAGATGTTATGAGGTAGTCGGGGGATGTCGTGCGCTCCGTAGTGCACGGCCCCGCCAATGTTCTGGGTGGTCGTCTGGCACCTGAGCTGGACCGTCTCCGGGGTGAAGACGAGCGTCCGAGTAGAGAGCATCGTTTCCTGCAGGCACCATGCTCGATCGCCGGTGCAGACGTTGCTCAGGCTGTATGTGACGACATCTTTCATATTCCGATCATCTAGATAGAGCAGGAGACTTCCGCGTTCTGTGAGCTGCGCGCTACCGTCCATTGGGCAGATGAAAGGGAGAACGAGGTCGGGTTTCAAGGGCGGCCGATCCTCGAGAAAGCCATCGGAGGCCGTTTCTGCGCTAGCGGCGTCAATCGTGAGGTATGCACAGCGGTAGACATCACGCATAGAGGCCAATTCGCGGTGCTTGTCTTCCGGGGAGTCCTGAATGATACAGAGGCTATCGATCCACAGGTAGTCGATGCCGAGTTCGTGCGTAACTCGGATGGCGTCGCGGATAGTCTGAGGGAGAAGGGCGAGCGATATGCAGTCCATGTAGCTAGAAAGGTTTTTCATGGTGGTGCGGTGCGGCTGGTTCCCGCCCCACACGTAGCTGAGTGCGACGTACGTATGGGGAATGCGATTCGTGAGAATGATAACGGGGCGATCGGGGCTGCGACAGTCGATCAGACGAGTTGGTGCAGGATACACGGGTTTGTCTGGAGTCTCTGTGTGCAACGTAGAGAAACGAATGCACTGAGTCCTACGAGGGACATATCAACTCCAGCATCGGGAAGGCGCACGATGTCTGCCACAAGCTACTCACTCGAACACTCCCGGACGCTGCAAGGCGACATAACCGCTACCTTAGATTTGGTCAGAGTGAAGACTTGGTCCGGAGGGTAGTGCCTGGTACATCAGAATGATGCGCGTAAGTGAACCCAACCACTGAGATAGTGAATGTCCAAGTTCCACACCTTACAGCGTTCATGTTCACGTGCACATTGTTCGATGCATGCCCTTGCCAAATCCACGGTACATCGCGACGCTACATTCGTCAGGCGAGGCCTTCTGGGTATGAAATCAGCAGCAGAATCGTCTATACTGGCGTTCAGATCTAATCAATATCTGAATGTCTGCAAAACACACCTAAAGTCGCGCATACCATGTATCCTTCAGGAAACGTATCAACGTCGTCAACCACGACCCTTAGGATCCATTGCTCCCGCATACGCCCGACTCGGATGCGCAACGTCCGACGAATTGGCCACCACGGATCCTTCGATTCCTCTTCCAACACCTCGTTCACGTGCCGAAAACGCTTGACGAGGAACATACACCATTTGCAACCAAACGCGGCGCGGAACAACAATGCTGCAGGGGAGATGGTGTAAGTGTGTCCGCCGGCCCACAACGAGGTTAATTCGTCTGTATCGTCGTCTTGTTCAACGGGTTGTCCGAGAAGACCGAGTTGTGCCGAGAAGGGCCCTTTCCAGCAGGAAGGACAGATGGAAGAGGGCCGACTCGAGGGCGACAGCACCATGAGTCGAGATCGGACGAGAGAGCGGTGATTCGAACGTGTTGGTGGACGAATTAGATGCGTCACGGCGTAGTAGTGGTACACGATGAAGCGAGGGCATCGGGGCGGCAGAGGGTCAATATGCCTGCGGAACATGTACACAGCTCTTCAGCACGTGGCAATGTTCCTCCGGTGTGGCAGGTCCCGTTCCGCCGCTCTTTGAACCTCTTTCGTCGCTAGGGACAAAGACAGATGGAGTGTCAATAGTTGTTGAGGACAAAATGAAGTACATCCCGTACCTCATAAACGTCAGGCTGTTTTCATCAGCTCCTGAGCCCCTGAACTTTCAAAATATGAATGATTGTTTGACGTTCAGTGCTCAAGTAGTCCTGTTCGTGCTTGTTCGCTCCGCTCGATTGCACTCGCCACGAAAGTGACACATACCTATACGTTTGAGGCAGGGACGATCCAGGCGCCGCCCAGCAATTACCATGCATTCCTTGTCCGTCGAAGAATGTCTCTGATAGGAAAGCGAGTCGTGAGCATCACACAACAGTCCAGGGCAGTCTGAGTAGTCGCTAGCCATTGAGGGAAGAGCCCTGCGAGTATGCGATAGACGCGAGCCTCTATAGAGAGCGGTCGAAGCAGCCAAGGACAGAATCAAACATATGACATGAAGTACTGTCAAACTCGATGGAGGACGAGAGCAAGTACCACATTACTGTACTTGGCTAGCGCTCATTGATTGGACAACGGTAACCAATCTAAAACCCGGTGATGATTTGCGCTGTTTGCACAGGCGCTTCAAACGTTCACCGGTACCCATCATGGCGTTATGGTATTTGGACGGGGCAACGACACCATGTGGACTTGCGGCATAGTTGCCGTACGGAAATTCAGGTAGACGTGGAGGCCCCTTTTAATTATCACCATTTTGCGTAAGCATCTTGTCGCGATTCATAAGTACTCACCTTCAGATTCTCCGAGCGAACCAAGCCGACGTCGACGGAGCACGCCGGCATTGCAGACTTCGCTAACCTCCACTGCACAACTCCAGGCGAGTGCGTTGCGTATAAGAAGGTCCAGCAATATACACTGCAGTATGAATATCCACATATGCCGTCGATTTGACTAGGGTATCATGAACCTCAGCACCGTTGTATATATTCAGGTCTAAACAGGAATCAATGGGACGAGTGCGCTACGTTCGAATCATTATAAGTACAAATGCGTCACACAAGCTCTATCATCTCCTTCTGAAGCTGCGACATGCCCCTTAGAGCTCTGAGAGAGAGAGGACGAAAAGCGCAGAATCCAACCCTCCTGTAAACCTCTCCCCGGCGCCGACTCTCAGGATCCCCACCCGGCCAGTAGTCTGAGTCTGCCCTGGTGATGATGAGTCCATTCAGTTTGATTGACATGCCATTGCCGTCTTCTCCGCGTTCAACACGTTCTCCTATCAGAGGAACGAACCAGATGTCTTGTAAGTCGCCGTCCTCTTCGCAATCTATACCGTAGAAGTTGTCTCGTAGACGATCACCAGGATCCAATGCGAAGGGAAGTGTCGCCGTCTCCACTGCTATGTCTCGGTGCTCGTACATATCGTCCTCATGCAAACCTGCCCACGTGCACCGCAGAGTGCTAGCATAGAGGAGGAGGCTTCCGCCCGGGACCGCCTGTCCGAACGGCAGCTTGTCGTCTTCGAGGGGAGTTATGCATGCCATCACTCGCGCCAGGTGGACTATAGTGTCTTCACTTCCACACTGGTCACCCTCGATCGGAGCATCATAAGACGCCCATGACCATGAAGGGGCGACGTACTCCCGAGGACGAGGCCAACGTTGGAGTCTACACTCGCATCCAGTCTGAGGACCCCACAACAGATCTCTGAGCAGGGAGTAACGCCAGAGGCCAGCGTGGTAGCCGGGGCCAAGTGCAGAAGCAAACATTGCCGCCAGCCCAGAGATTGCGACAAGTCTATCAGTCCTCTTGGACAGCGATCGCCTGGAATAGTCTATGACGATATTCCACCAACTGTCATGGATCGCCTTCCATTCGGCAGAACCGAGTACAACCTCCGTGTTTGGACGGACGATAGCGTCGGGCAGTCGAGACAGATCCCAGTTACCAGAGTGCTCGGTTCGATCGATGTTTCGAGTCTCGGTGTGGCATCGAAGTTGAACGGTATCGACAGTGAACACGAGCGATCTGTTTGACAACAGCCTCTCTTGCAAGCACCACCCACGTTCTGCGGTATGGCTCTTGCAGGAAACACCAATGACCCACATGCCCGTGTCAGGTGTAGTGTGTTCTTTCGCCTCATCGCGGGCTGAGGACCGATCGTGGAGTACATCCCAGTAGACGCTCCCGACTTGCGCTTGCGTCGACTGGTACATAGCTGAACCACGGTGGGGGCAGATGAATGGAAGCCAGTTGTTGGGATTGTATGGTGCCCGATCTCGCAGGAAGCCGTCAGCCACCCCCCNTAGCATTCCCAGCATCGATGGTCAAGTAGGCAAGGCGGTAAACGTCCTGCATGCGCGCCAGCTCGTGATGCATGTCCCTCTTCGAGTTTTGGATGATGCATAGGCCGTCGACCCACAGCCATCGCACCCCAAATGCTCGAGTGACATCGATAGCATCGCGGATCGTGTGCGGGAGGCTCGTATATTCAATCCCGTTCTTGCGTTCGTGCAAGTTCTCCTCGGTAGTAAGATAGGGCTGGTCCAGTTCAGGGCCCCACACGTAGCTCAGTGCGATATACGGTCCACGCATGCTACCATCTGTCTCAATAAGACGGACGTGTAGGCCGTCGGTGCCAGAGCAGTCAATGAGACGTGTGGGAAGAGGAGTTGATTCGCCGGAGTGAGGAGTGATCGCCTGGCACTGTCCGTGGAAGCATACGCATTCGCTCATGGCTATTTTCGCCATCAACAGCAGCTGCGGGACGTCCATGTGTGGTATGCGGGATCGGTCCTTAATCCAGGGTGCTGCAGGGTCATCTATTGGATCGCCGTGCCATCAATGTGGATGAACATGGTCAGCATTGGCACAAACGCACCTTCTGTAGTATGCAGACGGAATAGCTCGTGGTGACCGACCTTCTCATTGTCAGCATGGATTACAATGGTGACGATCTGAGCCCAGGAACGTTGCCGTCCCACTCGAACGTGTAATTCTTCGATCTCCTCTTCTAGATTCTCGTCGTCTTCCATTAAGCGATGTCGTCCCCCGAGCAGTCTTCTCAGGAAATGTCTTTCCAAGAATCGGCACCAGTGACATCCGGAGGAAGCGCATTGCAACCACGTATCCCAAGAGATCGTGTACTCATATCCTCCAGTCCAGTTGACCTCGCAGCCAGGGAACCATTTGAGTTCATCGCCGAAAAGCCCAAAGTGTGCGGCAAAGACGACCTCCCAAGCGACATCGCAGATCGACGACGGCTTTGGTCGGAATGCCATGAGGAGTTCCGTGTGGACCGTGCAAACAGGAAATCGGCGATGCTTGAGTGAGATGACTGCGCACAAGAAGTGTATCAGGGGGNAATGTGTGTGTCCTGGGCAGAACGAGTAGCAGAAGGGCGTTATGAGGTTGACCCAACGGGCAGCGAAAGTGAACGAACGCACCGGAGTACAGCCAGTGGTGGTGAACGTTGCAAGGGGAAACGCTCGGTGTCTGTACTGCACGATCATGATAGTGCGCCGTTCGCACGGTAGCACTTCTGCGTCCGCCGCCCAGCAATCGGCGTCTGTGTCGCTTAAGTTCCCCTTGTTCTCAATGTAGCAGCCAGAGAACGGCGCTACACGGGTTTTCAGCACGTCTCGTTCCCGGTCATTTTTCCGTACTGTCGCCTGATGCGCCCAATGTTAATGACGCTGATTGCGTATCTTCGAAGCATGGAATACATACGTATAACAACAGACACGCTCCCTTGGACGTTCGAATAGCGCGCGTCACGACGGCTACTCCTACTCGCCCATCGACCCACCCTTTCCCCCTTGCGCTACCCTATCTGACAAACTTCAGGATGGTTAGACACGTCAAGATAACAACCTGAACGGACTGTGCTAGACGCGTATCCGGGACCCCGAGAGCGCACAACAATAATGCTATGACGACCTTGCAACAAAGTATCCACGTCATTGAACTTCATTATGAGCGAAGGCGGTGGACTTACAATGCGATCCAGTCGCGCATTCGCCTTGTAGTGGGGAATGGCAGTGTTCACAACTTGATGGGTTGGCTGATACTATGAACTTACTACCTCCTGAAACCTCTGGCTGGCGAGCGAACTCTGAGCCATAGGGATGACCATCCTGCTGGCCGTACGAATGCATGTTTTGCAAATCCACCTCGTTCAAGTTAAGTTGTTCATATGTAAGTGGTGCCTTGACGTCGCCGTAGCGGCCATTTCGGAACAAAGCAGGTCATATGTGTGCAGAAGAGTGCCCGAAGTCGTCAGGACGAGGGAGCGTCCAGGTGTCGGTTTACGTCGCGACCGGACGGCTGGTACAATGTCGAATCAGCTGTGGACATGAAGACGTTTCGGACACCTTACCTCGTTCGAGGGCATAGCAGGGACTATGCGCAGAGCCATAGCAGGTATCTTTGTTTGGTCGACGGCAATACGAGACCTGCAAAAGGCAAACCTTTGACGACTCCGAGACTCTTCTGGGGTGGCTGTGCTACAACTTTGCACTCGCTATCAACTTTTAGTTCCTCCTCCTCCTCAAGCGCCTCGGGCCCCACTCTCGAGTAGAGCTAGGTGCTCGGAAGGGACAGCTCGTACTGTACAACAACTCATGGGATCTATACGGCAAACAATGCAGGATGAGGTGTGAACCACGCTACTCCAAGTCCAGGACGTCCAAGCACTCACCAGACTACCACAGCCCCTCTAAAGTCTTCGCAGTTCCGTCTCGCCCAGTACGGGCTGCTACGCAATAATTGGGGCTCCATTACCCTCAAGCGGGTTGCCTACGGTACGCTACATGGTATACAACGGGATACAAAACGAGCGGCAGATAATCATAGGATGGTGTGTGGTGTGTGGTGTGTGTCGGTGCGTCTGTGTACGTGTGCGTATGCGTGCGCGTGGTGCTACTATGCGAAGGGCTACCTCCTACTTCGGGTAGCAGCGTCCAGTCCAAGAGGCTATGTGCGGGGTTTCTCTATGTAGGCGAAGAAGGAAAAATGAGAAGAAAGGAGGGGAGAAAAAGGGAGGAAATATCATATGTGCGTACGTATCCGAATCCCATGCAAGGTTGAGCTGGCCTCCACACCACGTACCAGCTCCTCATCACTGTCCATCCACCTCCACTCAAATCATCTGCTGGTCAATGTAATGCTGCAGCGCCGCGCCAAGTCGATCGCGCTCGACCGCCTTCCACCGCTCCATCGCCTGCGCCTTCACATGCGCCCGCGCCTCATGGTTCACCTGCTTGACGGTGATCCTGAACGCCGCGCTGATCGGCCGGTGGTCCGAGACGTTCGCCTCCCAGCGGCGGTAGTGCAGCTGCTGCACGCGCTCGGGGACGAGCGCGCGCCAGAGCACGCGGTCGCACCACGCGGGGACGCGCGCCTTCTCGGACG